>JAIPRL010000187.1:49277-68450 GCA_025469235.1 Pemphigus obesinymphae
ATAATAAGTATAATAATAGGTACAAATAATAATTAAGACAACGAAGAAAAACAATTAAATAGAGGAATGGAGAGGACGGGGAACAGATAAACGGAGAGCAGATATGAAACGTCGACATCGCCTTTCGGATTTATTATCGCGTACCCGTTGAAGCCATATTTTCCGATATCTTCGTAATTGGCTTTAACAGTAGGTAATAGCTGAGAATACTAATACTATTGAATAAAATATTATGTTTAATGTATTTAATAACATATATGCGTTTTATAAATCATAATGTAGGTAATAAAATTCTTTATTCAACTTGTAATAATTAATTATATAGTTTCGTAATGTTTATAAACTTAATAAATTCTAAACATTTCTGTAGGTCTAATCTATTAATCCAACCGATTGACATTTTTGTAAGTTTATATGAGCCAATATTTTCATTTTTATAGAAGGGAAATTTTCACGGGTTTATATAAAATATAATATTATATATAGATCCATAGGATTTTATGCAAATATTATGCATATTACCATTGGAAACTACTTATAGGGCCCTGCATGAATATTTTCCTCATTTCAAAAATTCAATTTATTTTATTTTGTATATATCTACTAGTCAATTAAATCGGTATCTTAATTTTATTCGTCTTCACAGAGCATAATTTGGCATAAATATTCAATGTACAAATCTTGTTTTTTGAAATTTTTTAATCGTTTTACATACATAATATTGTATCCTTGGATCCATACAGCCACAAGTCAAAATATAGAAAACTTATGTTAGGTATGGCTCTGGGTATAACCATCAGCATAATTATCATATTTTTCCTTATCAAAACAGTAGATTTCCAAAAACCTTATTAAAATTAATAAATAAAAATATATTAAAAATTGTTATTAATTCACGAGAATACTTCGATAATATTTTATGATTATTTATATATTTATTATAAATCTATATTTTTATTATATTATTAAATTGGTAAAGTCATCAATTTTAACCTACTGAGAAGCAAAAAATAAATAAATAGGGTTATAAAATAGGTATATATTATTTTTAGTGGTAAATTTAATACATATAAACCCCTTCTCACCAACTTACATTTATTATAGATCGTGCCTGAATTTATTATTTCTAAATAATTTCCTATCTAATTAGTATTGAAGCATTTTGATTATTTTTTCATGATTAATATTAAATATTAATAAAATTTTATTACTCACAAAATACGCAATTGATATTTAAATTACCTAAATAGTTAATATTAATTATAGACTATTCAAAATTCATCTTGGAGGAAAGTATATATATATATATATAACAAACAAATTAAATTCTATAGTCACGTTAAAATACAATATATCAATGACTTCTTTATACAATGCTCAAATATGAAACGATTCTACGCCATCCGTAGTATAAATGTATATACCGCCCTAAACTATACAAAATAAGTACAAATAATCGGCCAATCTCATGAGATATAACTGAAGAATTATTTAATCTCCCAGTTTAAATTTGAAATTCAAATATCTCAAAACTACAAATTTCAAGAAGGGCAGGCAGCGTATTTCTCTAAGGGTGCAATATATGCATGCAAACGCTACTTACTAATGCATGCTCGGTGGGCTTAGCACAAAGCAATTTCCCTGTCGTGTCTGAAATTGTTGAATATAATATGTAAACATCGTCGATCGGTTCAGCCACCCCTACCGAATATAGCAGAACATGGTTTCTGCACATAAATATCACTCGGCTGTGTGGAATTTTATTATAAATCCACGCGAAAACGACGAGTTTCCGGAGGGAAATTGTTCTATATTTTTATTATTCTTACACGGAAAAAGCTCGCTACACGTTTGAAATTTCCGTGTGTATATGTTTGTTTTTTGTGTCAGGAAAACATAACTATGGAACTTGGCACAAGAATTTAATCACGGCGGAAAATGTTCCGACAAGTTTTTAATTAAAAAAAAAAAAAAAATCTAGGACTCGAAAAAAATGCATAAATATTAATTAATAAAATCATCGTCGGGTATTTAGTATCGTGTCGATTTTTCAACCGGTCATTATATTTATTATAATTTCGTTTCAAAAGCGTACAACGCGTGACATTAAAATCGTCCAAATCAAATTTCATTACGCCTAATTTACTTAGCCAACAACTAACTTCATAATTACAAAGCGTACGAATTCCTCGCGGCACTCCTGCAGCATTGTTGTATAATATGATTAAACGTTTATATACGGTAAAACTTCGGCTTTCAGTGGTGATATATTTTTTCTTTTTTTTCTCCCTAAAGGTCCTTTAGCTGTTGACGATATAGTGGGAGAAGAGGTTACATAGAGTGAAAGACGAAGAAACACACGGGTGGGAGAACGGGTGGGAGAGAGAGAGAGAGAGAGATGATAATTGAGTTTTGGTTCCTTTAATGGAAGTCAGGGAGGCCATGTTTGGAAATTACACCATAACACGCACGTCATGCAGGCCGACATGTCCGGCTAATCTGATTACCTAACGCAAAGGGCGCAGATGGGCTTTGTGGTCAGTCGAATCTCATTAGAAAAAAAAAAATTTAAGGTAGAAATAAACGAATAAAAGTCTTTTTGCCCACTGTACGTATATCACACGCGTGTACATTATACTTCTGAATCTGTACAGAACTATATGAATAATTTGCCATAATTGTGTTTCCTAGTCGTATCTATACATAGTATAGTTCACCTGGTCATAGTACCTACGTATTTACTTAAATGTTTAGTCACGAACGGATTCACCAGATAATAATGTTTAAAGTTTAACTACCATAATAATTGCGTGCCGAACGATCGTCCACATCCTTGATACTTATTCATGCGAACTCAAATCACCATGATAAATGTCAGTTTTGGTGAAATAATATTACTAATAGTAATAATGATAATAATAATAGTAATAATAATAATGATAATAATAATAATAATAATAATAATAATAATAATATTAATACAGAAATAAATAATAATAATAATAAAATCCGTAAAATGGTTTTCAAAGTTTTATGTTTACTGAAAAAATACATCTACAGCAAACGCTACCTATATTAAAAATAAAGTTCCACCGACGGTTTGCTTATTGACTTATGCTTTAGAATGTAAAAACACGCAATTCATACACGTCGTGTCGTATAATATTTTACATCTTGCGTTTTAAAACTTCTCTAATTTAATGACAATGCACATAAATCCCAGAACGTTGTGTCTACGTGACGTTTTACATTGTTACATGAGACTAGATATTACTCTGATGTCGTAAACTTAATAAATTATAAATAAATTGCAATTTAATATTTTGAAAATGATAAAGAATTTATTGTATGTTTATCTCGTACAATACATAGGTAATATATGTATATACGCATATACATATAGAAATAATAATAAATTGCCTTCTATCTGACATTATTGGATAACTATAATTTATATAAAATATTATATATAATTATTATAACCATATATATTACATATTTATTTCATAAAAGATTTTATAACAAAACTGGTTTTGTGGTTTAGATTCTATTGCTTAAACATTAGAATACTTTACTCATATATTTGTATTTATATATTCAGTTTTTAGTTGTCACTTTTATAATAGTACTCAAAACAATTTTATCTAGTATAATATTTATTTTGTAAATTCAGACCTGTTTAAAAAATTTTTAACTTTAAAAATATTTATTGGATGTATTGATTTATATTAATGAGTTAAAAATCAGAAAATAAGTTCAAACACTTGAAACTGTAATTATTTAAATTCGTTGATTGAGTATACCTATATTGATCAATATTTGTATTTTATACTTAGGAATAAGTACGCAATTTTACATTAAAAACCTCTAACAAAATGATAAAAATGTATAGGAACTTTATTATTATTTTATATATGCGAAGGACTCTTTGAAATGGGAAACATAAATGATATAATATTGTATTCACTAAAATAAAAATAAAATGAATTTAAATGAATGAAAAAGCGAATTAATAAAATTTTTTATAATGAATATCAAAAGACAGAAAAATTACACTTAACAAGGAAGTAGTGTATTAAATAAATAATGTAATTGAAGGGGTTTAATTTGTGAATTAATGCAAATGGTCAATTAGCTTATTGTCTAAATCCTGTAATTACGTATAAAGTGTGTTTACAAGAAAAATAAATTATCTATTATATCATTTTAGTGGTTTTTATAAATTAAATATCCTAATTGAATTTTAATACATCCAAAATATTAAAGTATTTTTATAACTAATATTGATTGACAGATATTATCGAAATGTCAAGTAAATACAAATATTATAAAAATGTTCGTAATAATTTGATTACATCATATTAAAGGAGACCTTATGCATGGAAATTTACGGTTACTCCTGAGTAACACAATTACATACATTATTAATTTACCTGTAACTATGGTGTTTCGAAAATTTAAATTCTTGTATTGTATTCTAAACTATAAAAGCTAATTAATTAATATTATATAAATTATAATAAATATAATAGGTATTTTTAAATGTGTCAGTAATTATTAACCTTTTCATTGCCTTTGATATACTATTTCATTCAAACTAGTTACAACACTCACTGCCATAAACGTACTATATGTTTTAATTTATAAAATCGTTATAAAGTATGGTATAAACTCGGTGATGATTTATTTTTTAAAAACCAGAAAAATAAAATAAAATTTGGATACATTGATATCATTTCTACTTTCATATTTCCTGATTATGAAAATTAATTAAAATGTTTGTTCAATGTATTGCATCCCAAAATATAAAATGTGATATTGATAACGTACATGCTGCATAATTTTAATTGTGAAATATAATTTATATTAAAATAATTATTAGTTCAGTTTTAGTTTATTAAATTGCAATTTCAACTGTAATTAGTGAATTCCGGGTTTAATTTTATATGTTTTTATTAGCTGGAAAGTACTTTCAGATTAGCTAAAAGTAATTTTACGAAACTATGAACGTACGACAATGCAATTTTGATTATGTATATTAATATTATTTTGAAAAATTAAAAAATTCAGTTTGATTTTATATAATTTTCTAAAATGTGTAGCCAATATATAAAGTTACAATGATTAGTCCGGCCTGTACAGGTTTCAGAGTAAAAAAATACCCGGAATAAAAAAGGTTAATAAATGATTTTCTCAATAATATTTAAATAAAAATAATATTTGAATTAAATATATTAGTGTAGGAAAAAATTGTTTATTGACGTATAACTTTATTTAATAAGGTTTTTGAGTATTTTAATGATTTATATAGTGATAATATAAATGTAAATTTATTGAAAAATACATAAGTAACAGAGTGTAAATAATATTTTGCAAAATATTATATCGTATTTTATTTTAATTAAATATTTTATATATGATTGAGGATAAAGTTATGATGATTTCAATGTATCGTTTGATTTAACCTGTTAACGATAGCGGAGATGGTTTTTGGTAAAAATAATCGATTTGCGCAGTATTTTAATCACATCGGCACTGTACTAGCTACTAGCGCTTATATACTTGCCTTCGTTGACGTGATGGGAAAAGTTTTAAAACGACTTCATTAAAGAAAAACCAAGAAGGGGGATTCAGGCACTCGGACTTTGTTACAATCTATATTCCTTGCATAGGCTTTATTCAAATGAACTGGCGGATAATCGTTTTCTAGAATAAAATTCCCCCGCCAGTGTCTAAGCTCTTCCCTGAATAATTCCCTGCAGTTTTAATTATTTCCAAAGAGAGCTTAATCTCTCTGTTTTAATTATTAGTTAAAAAAAGTTTGGCTTGGATTACATCACAAATCAGATATATGTCTTTAATAAGAATTCTTATCGAATATCCGTTTCCTTAGTTTCCTTATATTTTGGCTAGTTATCAAAAATAAAAATAAAATAATTAAAAAACTGCTAATTAATTAAATCATTATTAGTATCATAAATTACAATTTAATTATTAAAAAAGTTATGACATTTAATAATATTCTTTAAATATGTTTTTAGCTTTACAATTTATATACACATTATTATATATATATATATATATATATACATATTATATAAACGTAAATCGTATTTATTTCTATTTTAATGTAGGTACCTAAGAATTAAATCAAATGAAAACCAAAAAGTATCGTTTGATTATGATTAATAATTTTAAAAAAAAATGTTTATCATATACATTTGAAATATTTTCAAAAAAATGGTCATAATCACTTGACATTTGATTTTTACCTTCCTGCAGTTATAATAGTGTTCATATCTAAACGTTTTTAAATTTAAATTCGTTAAACTGATATAAAATATCATCTATGATAATAATTTTACCATATTCCGAAATATATAATAAATAACTTAATTAAATTCTTCAAGAATAAATATAAATTTGTATAATAACGTGTTAAAACTCACAAACACTATAGGTATCGTTTTATTATATTTTTTTACATTATATGTAATTTGTAAATATTGTGCTCAAATTATTAACTTTTAAGTATCTATTTTTATAAATATTTTATCTATATAGTATGCTAAAAATTGATAAAGAAGAATAATGTATAACTAACCTGAGAAACAACCAACTCAAAGTATTCTAAATTATTATGCATAGCAGGAATGCAATCCAAATGATAAAGAAGAAAAACTTTGGTAATTATTATTGCCAATTATGAGTCGAGAGAGTGTCATTAAATTATTACAAATTATACACATCGAATAATACAGTTTTAGTATAATTAAAATTAAATGTAAATAATATTAACAAAGATAACATTTTAACAAATTATATATACCCTGATCTTGTTTAAATTTATTTACTTAAGGTTTTCTGTTCCTTTACACTAATGTATATCATTTGTTAATAATTTGTATACTTCAGCGTAGAATCTTTGATTAACAATTTATGTATAATTTGTTATTTTATAATTAAAGGATCTTTATTATAATTATAATACAAATATTACACATATTTCTATAAAGTATAAAAAAATATAAACATTTTGTACCCAATATATAAAAGTACTCTTATGGGGAATTTAAAATCATATTTATAAGATATTAGTATGGTTTTATTTAAATGCATATAAGAAATATTTTATAGTATTAAAAAAAAATGTGATAAACCATTTTATTTATCAATATTGTATAATATATACGTATTTTTATTTAATTTTTTTACTTTTTATAAAATATATATTATTTTTTGTTTCCCAGGTTGAACCATTATTTGTTCGGACTTCAACCTTTGTGGTTTCATGTTGTCAACGTTATCCTTCATGGCCTGTGTAGCATTTTGTTTGCCCGTCTATGCATTTCGGTAGCGGGATTACAACATAAATACGGACTTTTGGCTGGTATTCTATTCGCTGTCCATCCGATCCACACGGAAGCGGTGAGTTAACAAAAAAAAATGTTCAATTATTATTATAATAAAATTAATGATATCGAGTTAAATTTTTTGTCAAAAATAGTTTTAAAATGTCAATTAAAATAAAAACGGTTAGTCTGCGTGGTGGAAGCACTTTGTTCATCGGATAGTATATACGTGATGAATGTATTGCATTTTTAGTCAATCATTTCTTTCGATACAATTATTTTCATCGAAGTTTCGTAAAATTATATTAGAAAAATAGGAGTAGGTATATATTTATATTAATATAAGTACAATATTATTTTGATTCCAATTAAAATATATTTTCCATCAAAAATATTTTTATATTAACACCCTACTCGACTCCTACATGAAAAATTATAAATGTATACATTCTACATAGGTACAATTTACATAAAAAACGAAAAAAAAATTATTAATTTTTGAAAAGCATAGAATACAATAATAATTATGCACCAATTTAAAAGGCATTTATTGAACCAAAAAAATGAAAAACAAAAATATAAATACATTTTATAAAAAAAGAATATTACAAAATAATAATACCAATTCTTATACGTTTTATACTCAAAATGTAAGCATATATCTTTAATTTCACTAAACAGGTCTTCCATATTGTTTTATTATGATTTTTTGTTAATATTATACTGAATTTGTAACTACTATATCAGGGATGGCCAACTCAAAGAAACTAGAGGGCCATTTTTGTAAACCTAAAATGATCATGTGCCAGATATAAGGTGTATTGTATTTTTTATTATTATATGAAACAAATTTGTTAATATATATTTCATGTCTATAATAAGACTAATATCTAAGTTTACTGTATGGTTTATTATTGAAAATTTCCCCGAGATACAGTTTACACTTTACCTAGCTACTTTTACTATACTTGAAGTAAATTGTAGTATAATTTTCGATGATAAATATGTCGAAATAAAATAATAAAATCGAATAGGGTCGGATAAAAAGGGGACGGTTTGTGGCCGACTAGCCGCCAGTTGCCCATCCCAGTACTATATAACAATAATCCTATTATATAAAACGCTAACTTTTTTTTCTTTCTCCCATGAAATCCCCCGAAATATTCCGTTTTTATTCCCCGGCCGTTTATTTCGCCCGTTCGCGGTGCGTATTGACGTCCGACGCCGTTCGAAACTATTCGCAAAAGTTTTTAGAATTTTTCCGCGTCCCGTTTTCCCGATATTCCGCCACGAAAATTAAGCAATACTTGACGGGACGGAAACCATTCTCTCGGGGTGAATGCGGTGGGGGGGTTCCTCAGCTCCAATGTCGTCGCGTTATCGCCTTTCCGCGTGATTTTTTTCTCTTTCCCCCCCTCGCCGTAGTCTTATCACGCCGAAATCCCCAAATCGTCTTATTCCGCTCTCGCGCGCGCGTTTTCGCGTCCCGCCAACGACGCGCTACTGTTCCGCCGTTTCCTTAACCACGGGCCGGACGTTTATCGCGTTCTTTTCCGTCCCCGTAGGCAGCGGTCACCGACGTCGGTCGGCCGAGAAAATTGGCCGACAGTTGTTCATTTCAATGCAATGAGTGCAGGTTGAAATGGATGTCCCCTCTTTGTTGTTGTTAGAAACAAGTCCTGCTATCAAATTGTTATTATTAAAAAAGCGAAATCATCACACAAATGATATTTTCAAGGATAGGGGAAAATATGGAGATTTCCATACGTTAATTCCCCAACTATTGGAACAGGATGAAGATTTTTTCAAATATATGAGAATGACTAAATCAACTTTTTATTATATATTGGAAAATATAAGAGAAAAAATCCAAAAGCGGTCAAACTTCCAAAAAAAAAAAAAACTGACGTACGTCGATTGAATCGGCCGATAAAAACAAACGAAATTGAATTTCGTCCGATGGATATCCGACGTCGGTGTAATCGGCCGATGCGGTCGGAGGCACTGTGACCACTTGTATAATATTTACTTTATTTAAAATGATCGGGCGAGTTTGACCGACGTCGGTCGTCGGTCGAATCGGCCGACGTGGGTGCCACTGTGACCGTTCCCGTACGGTCGGTACTCGATCGGACCGATTTCCCGTCCAACGTGTTGTTTACTTGGTACTTATAATATACCCAAGTGTCACACGATTTTCACATCGGTTAGCTAAGCAAGTCGTTAGGCATAGTCGCTATTATGCAAACAGTCCCGTGTTCGATCCACGTTAGGCAGTTGGTGTAGGAATGTTGAACAAGACCAGCCAGTTTCTTCATCGGTCGAGATAAATAACTTGAGATTTTTTCAAATTTTTTTTCATGTTTTTCACTATTATTAATACATTTATTCAACTATTTTTAAACCTATAATTTAACGGTTAAAACTTTTTTTTAAAAGTTGCAAAAAACTACGATAATTATTAATACTTATTATATTTATACACATTGCATTTTTTTTTTTTTAATGATACATTTTATTCGTACCACCGAAACGTATGAATGTTGAGTGTCCATGGAATATGCGCTGTGTTATTCATTTTTACAACTTTTAATGTACTTTTATAACTGTTTTGTGAAACTATCGAAATTCACTTCAAAATGTATTCACCTTTATAGAATAAATATTTACATACCTGATACCTAATATTGTATTTACATATTTTTATTATTATGAATGCTATATTAATGCACACAAATTGTGTGATCCATTTTTATGAGTTTAATTACAATACAGTTTTTACACATGTTTTAAAAAAACGGTTAAAATTCACTTATATCTATTATTGAAATATATAGTAGGTACCTATCAAGAATTAAAATTTCACGGACACAATTTTTTGTAAAATATATAGTAATGTCTTTATTTGAGTTAAAATAAATTGTTTTATGTTTTCTATGATTTAGATGTTATAAGTCAACTAAATAAAAATAATAATAAGTATATGACAAAATAATTATATTTTGAGCATCAATATACAAGTTATTTATTTAAATAGTATTTAAATTTTTTAATTTAAATTTAACATTAAAATTAATTCAAATATCTATAAATTTACCGCTAATTTAAAACAGTCGACTACCTTTTCAATGCGAGGTTAATTGCCTGATACTAAAAACTGTATTCAAAATCTTAATGAGTTTTAAAATCTACATAGGTGCTTGAAACATACTTAAGACTTACCTGCATTTTGATTCTATTCTACGTATTTTAAGAATACTTAATGAAAACCACGTTAATCCAAGGACACAAATTCTTATGTATTCTGTAAATTACATGGAATATACCCATTTAAATGTTAGATTGAAATCGAATTATTAATTACGACAATAGATACACGAAATTTAATTTATAATATTTGTATTACATAGATACGAGGAACTGGTTGATTTAGTTACTCTTACTTACTAGGAAGATAGGTATTATTCCATATTCGTTTACATTTATAATATTCTTAGAATATTATTTAAAATACGTTTAGAAACCGAGAATTTTGCGTGTTTCAAAGTGAGCTATTCAAAATTATTTGATAGTATTGTAATTAATAATATAATTAAGATGCATTCCAAAATTAACCGCGAAACCCGAGATATATAAATATTATTTTATTATAATATTATTTCTATTTCCACATTTCAATAACATATTATATCTATTAAATCATTAACTTTTTTAAAATAACTACTGGATCAAAGCCAGAACTTATATTTGTACAAACAGATAATCTGTTTTAATTTATTCGTATAATATTAATTTATTATTACTATTCTTATTTAGTATATATGGTAATCTGAAAATCAACAAACATTTTTACTCATTTTCCTATGTAAAAAAATTGGAAATTTATACAAAAATGTAATATTATAAAAGGTAAATTTTCTGTACGATTAAGAAAATTACTGAAAAAATTTAATAAACGACCATTGAAAAAAAAATCTAGTATGCATTCACTATCAAAAAATCTTTTTACCCTAGTACAATTCCTACTCAGCTTTTTCTACTACAAAAGTTATTTCCAATAATAGGTACCAATTTAAACTTTAAATATAAACAATAATTTTTTTCTTCGCCTTTTCTCCCTACTATTTGGGGTAGCCGAACCTAGTCCTCCACTTTCACTTTACTCGATGTCCTGTGGTTTTTGCACTTACACCAGCCTAATATACAGATACATAACTCTATATTACATCTTCCACCTTGTTTTTGGGTGATTCTCTTCCTCTTATTCTTCAACATATATTCTCTTTACTAATCTAATTGCCTCTTTATCCCTCCCTCTTAACTCTTGGGAGCACAATTGATGAAAAATTCTTTATAGCTGAACACAAATGTATATTTTAGTAAAAACTATTAATTTTGCAAATAATAACTATTTTTTAGTTCTCTTACTTATTTAAAATCATGAAAAAAAACTCTACAACTTCAATAGAAATGGTGAGTTAAAAAATGGCTTTTGATGCATATTACTATTTAGTTTTAATTTGCAAATATTGATACTGGATACTGTCATAATAAAACAAAATATATTATTTATATTAAGTTAAATTATATTATTTGTTTAAATTATCTTATTACTTATTTTTAATTTATGTGGTATTGTACAAAGCATAATTTTTTCCCAAACATAATGGTACATTGTAAATTGAACAAATTAAATTTGTTCTAATTTAATTTCGTTTGAAAATACAAAATGTACCATCTTATTCTGGTGAATATTTGTGATTCATGTGCAGATAGCTCCATTCGCATAGATGATAATATAGTTGGCTTCTCTTTTTCTGTGCTAACATTGACAATAAAAATATTTTGTTAGACTTTCGACATTTTAGATTCTGAGTGAAGTGAGGAAGCTAATGGTTTTACAATGTTTATTGTTTTTTTTTCCCGTGTACAACTTTTCGACTAGAAGACGCGCAACAATCTTTTCAAGCTTACTCGGTTTCCGACAGAAAATTTCATCTAGTTTATAAATTAAATAGGTAATTTTTTTATATTCTCAATAGTTTTTTTAACGCATAAGGAAAAAGTACCAAAATATGATCAAAAAATGGCAAAATACGATTTCGTAAAATCGAAATTATTTATTTCTTCATAACTTCCAAACTAAAAGCCCAAAATTCTTTCACCGAATATATCTGTAAACTATATTTATGTAAATAAGTTTTTAACTTTTTTATTCAAATTTAGGTTTTTTTTAGTCATTTTAGTTTGTGAAATATTTAAGTCATATATAGGTAATTTTCGAGTATTAAGACCTGAAAATTTAATACTATGTTAATTGTACCTCTTTTAAATTATATTTAAAAAATTTTGAAAATCGGTAGTCACGATTTTTTTTTTAGTCATTTTAACTATTATAATTTATATACTACCATTATAACTACTATAAAAATCTAAAAAAAAAAAAAAATAGGTCTGTATAGTCAATACTTTTTATATTAGCCATTTAAAGTATTTAAAAAATGTAATACAATATAATATTATATTCCTAAATAAATTGACAGTAAAAAATAATAATTATTTTAGGTTCAGAATAGTACGAGGAAGCTATTGGTTTTACAATGATGTTTATTTTTTTATTTTTCTTTTAAGTCTACGCGAATTTCGCACATGTCCTATAGTAACTTTGCACCCTAGAAATTTCTGCTTTTCAACCATATTTTGTTTAAAATAAATAGGCAGGAATAAAATATAGTTTTATAGGTTTTTGATTACCACTTCATGTATAATTGATAGATATTATATTGATTATTTTATACACATTACAAAATATAATTGTTTAGAACTATTTTAAATATATAATCAAGTTATAACTTACAGTATACAATAGTAAGTATAATATGTATGCTAAGTATAAGTTTGGCTAAGTATTAAGTACCTACATAGGAATGTTAGTTAGAATAGTACTCATAGGCCACAGCCCCTAAAGTGCGATCTAGTACCCAAATTAGACTTATCACTTTTCAATCAACTTTCCCAACTATTGTCATAATTGAATGGTTAAGTAATATTAATATATTCGAAGATATTCATACTTCTTGTTATCATAATATTTTACTGGAGTACAGATAATATGGATTTCTTAAATTATTGTACCTATAAATTGTAAAGTTATTCGGTAATATTATTAAAATGGCTGATTTATATTAAATTACATATATTTTTTATTTTTTATGTAATAGATACATTTTGAGTGCCTAACAAATTTTTAAATACTTAATGTATGTCAATAAAAGTTTCTGTTTTAAAATCATTCATCTCAAATCTATGTCTAAGCTCACAGGACAGGGATAATTCAGTTATCCCGCGGGGTCTTCAGGCTGGACACACCGCGGGCCTAATCAAGCCACGCCGAATCGCAGAGAGCCCGAGATACCAGAACCCGACCCATACGGCGGTCATCGTTAGACCATTGGCATGACCACCGTCAACTACTTAAATATATTCCTATATACATATCAACATTTACGATTTACAAAATGTACAAAATCCCTATTGAAGATCACACACTCCCCCGACACCTGTTGGATCGACCTGAGAGATGGGTTTGGGCAATCTGTTTCTTACAAGTATGATTTCAGGAAACGTCCCTTCCGAACCTGGGGATCTAGGGGTCAACATATTTATCTCCTCCTGGTGAATCCCCGCTCCATGTTATAAATATTTTATAAATAAACATTATAAATATAACAAAATAAATATTATATGTATACATTTTTGATAATAAAAGACTTTAGAAATAATAATCATTTCTTTTGATTATTAACGAGGCAGTCCAGAATAAATATCCAAAATCGGGCTGTTTCATAGTTAAGCCAATGGCCAATGACCAGTGGCCAGCGCTAGTTTTCAACCAAATATTTAAATTACCTACCTATTTTATAAGCAGACTTACTAATTGATATAAATTTTCTGATAATGCAATGATAAGTTTAAAGGTATTGATTTATTTCATATAATATTTTTATTTTTTTTTACATATTAGATGTATATCCAATCATAAGCTTGTTATGTATTTGTTACTATTGCACTAAAAAGTAATTCGTTTGTTGTACTAATTTTATTCATGAATTTAATTCAAGACCTAATATTTGGAACTTATATTCATATAAGTACCTAAAACATAATTGTGTTTATTTTTTTATAAGCATAGTAAATTTAAAGGGTAGGTACCTATTAGTGTCTTCTAACAAAAGAAAATTACCTATATAATATATTTAATATAAAACGTTCCATCATTAAGGTATGGATAATGTATACGTTTAAAAATAATGGATGTATATTATATATATATTGAAAAGCATTTATATTATTCATTAGTTTTATAAAGACCATTAAACAGCTAATAGGGCATACAGTTTATTGTGTTATAAGTATAAAATGATTTATATACCACGAGTAATTATATTTATATAAGTATAGGTATATATCATACTATATTTCTTATTATATAGTTTGTCAAGTTTAAAATAAATTAAATGAATATTGTTATCTCCGAAAGAGAAAATTCTATTTAACATAAAACGTTTCTTTAAAGTGAAAATGTATAATGTATATCTATAATACACACACACACACACACACACACACACACACACACACACATATATATATATATATATATATATTTATTCAAATTATAATATTCGCTAATTTCTAAATTTACCAGATATTAATTTGTATTGTATGATTATTATTTTAATTTTATTTAACTGTATCATATATGTCATGTACATTTTTAATTATATTACTATTGTATAGAAGATTCTAATATACAACAATTAAATATTAGAATACTTACAATAATTTTTGTTGTTTTCGAAAACCACAATAGAAACTAAACTCTAAATAATATATACAATACAAAATGTGTATTTTACAGTTATATTAATGTACTAATACTAAATCAAGCTATTCTAAATAAATATTATATTTTAAAATATAGAAAATTTCACACTAAATCACATTTATTTCTACAATTACTTTTTTCATATAATTTTAAATATACTGAATAACATCACTAATATTAATAGATATGGTTACAACACCAAAGCTCTGCTCAGAATCAATTTTTCAAATGCAATAAATCCACCAAGAGTATCCTATCGGATGAGCGAAGTGCTTTCGCTCCTACTGACACCCAAAGAGCGAAGTACACCTTTTTTCTACTAATGTTTTTGCAATAAATTATTTTTATATTTTTCGTAAAAATGGTTCTATTGGCATTAAATTAATTTTAAGTAGCATGAGCATTTAATATGAAAATAAAAAAATACATTTACATTGTGACTAATACCTATTATAAGTTTTTTTTATCAATTTGATAAGGTTTTTTTTATTTTGAACAAATTTTTTAATATAATTAATATTATAATTGCAGTCTTTGAGTATTTAAAAAAGAATTACTGTGATAGTGTATTAAAAAAAATCATTAATTATTTAATTAGTGTTTTTCAAGTCCATTAGGTGGAAATTGAAAAATTTGATAACTCCATACCTACTGCTTGGTTTATTTGATATATGATGATTATAAGTACCTATAACTGTAATTTTAGTAGAGGTATATTTAATGCAATAAAATAAATAAAACAAAACTGATTTCATTTACAAAAACCATCATACATTTATATTGAATTGCTGAATTTATTTGTTCTTGTTACACGAAAGAAATTTAGTTACATTAAACTATTTCAATCATTTAAAAACTTATATTATTCGTATTTCTTTGGTTTTATACATGATGTATCATATTTAACTTTCATATGATGGTACGAATTTAATATTATTTTATGCACAAACATTATATATTTTTTTATAAATTATTGATGTTCTTTACCATTATTATTATTATTAAAAATTATGAATACAATACGTTAATTTTAAAATTTTACTCACTTGTTTATTTTTAGTATATGTTAGGTATTCATTTTTTTATTATTAGCCAGTAGTCAGTGTTAGATTTTTGTAAAATATAACATAATTTTTTACTATTTTATACATTGTATCATATGTATATCATTTAATATGCAATTAATCGAAAAGTGCATATCTACTATAAAATAATTCCTGTAATAGTCAGTCAAACTTTAAATAAAAAAATAATATTAATGTGCTCTGAATGAACGCACTATTCGATATGATCAGAATACACCATAACATTTATTTAATTATTTTGTTGTATATTGTCAATACATTTAGTACATTATAGTCGTACAAAAATAACAATATGATAAGAGTATAAATAAAAAAAATGTATTTTGTAGAGTTGTATCGAAGTGAAAATATACGTTTGGGTACACAATTTGTATACAGCCTATATACATCAATTCGTATGATAATAATATTACAACATAGTGCCTTGTAAATTAACGACACGAGGCAGGGTCGTGAAAGGTTAGAAGACGAAGAGATAGTGTATGCAAAAAGAAGACAACGAGATATACATCCGGAGATTGGGTAGAAAAAGGGTTGAATATTTACGTTCTGTGAATAGGTAATGGCCTGGTTCCAATTTTATAGTCGATTTTTGGAATTCCGGCCTCTGCTTTAGTTGCTTTCTGCTATCTCATTAGTTAAACATTAACAGATTTATCGTCTTTGGTATGTATTTGAAAAGATAAATGGAGATAAAAAATTCATAATATTTGCAATAATGTCGAGTTATACAAATCATGTAGTAGGGGTGGTAAAAGAAATCAACAAAATTGAGCAAGGATATACGTATGTATAACAGAAAAAAAAAACAAAAAGTTTCACCAAAAAAGTCTTTGAAATGATATACATCCGACTGCTGGGATGCTTGGCCGACTTTTTGATACCTTTTTTATTGCATCCTTGTATAAAAAATAGCAATGAATGGCCAAAAGTTTCGAAACAGGCCAGACACCCTCAGTTAGCCAACTCCCTTTTTTTCCCACTAATGTTCAAGATCTTTGACGATGCGAGAGACTTTTTCTTGCCTCTTGTATATATTATAATAATGTTTACTGTATAGATATATGAATATTTGTTTATTTTCTCACCCTATTATGTTTAATTTATTATATTTATTTTAATGAATAATTCATTAAACAATACTGATTTTTGCAAAAATAATTTGTTTTCACATTTAAAATTAATAATAATAATAATATATTCTATAATAGGTATATATAGGTAGAGTATTAGATTATATTTATTCTTGAATGAAAAATGTATATTTAAATTTAAAATATATAAAAAAAAATTATGAAAAATATCCAATTAAGGTTCATTTTTTAAGATTAGAATATTATAGAAAAAATCTATATAAATGTATATATATATATATATATATAGAAAATCTAAATAAGGTAATATGATAACTAATACAACTTTCACAGTTCTAGTTTGTGTATTTATACAAATTTTAATAAATTATGTTAATAATATGATTCTTAAAGTCGGTATACTCACATCATATACTATATATTCCGGTTGTCATGAAAATTTGTCCTTGAGTTATTAATATTATATTTTAATAAAAGTAGGTGTTCTTGTCAACAAGTTTTATAAAATAATTATGTTTATTTACTACTATTACATTATATAAAATAAAACATACAAATATGAAACAAAAACATTACAAATAATATTTATATGAACAATAATTTATTATCCATTTTATATTTTCGTTGAACACAATTAAGTACTTTAATTTATGTAACTTAGCTATAAAAATATTGTATTACGATTAACAATATAACTTATAATAAATATAGGTATCTATATATTGTAATCAATTATTTATTTCAAATCAACATTTTACTTGAAAATATGTTTAATTAAAAATATAATTTAAATTAAAAAAATTCTCTTTATTTTGTTTTATGGTGGAAAATTATGATTATTTACTAAACTCATTTAACCATAGTTTTAAATGTAATATTTTTAAATACTAAAAAATTATTAATTACTTAATATTTATGACGTTACTGCAGTCATTGTAATATATTTATTATATTATAGATATATAACACATAATATTTTTCATTTAAACATTGAATATATTATAATTTAATGTTTGACGATCGAGTAACATACCTACGTATTTATTTATTATTTTTCTTGTATATCATTTTTTTTCACATAATATTTTTGACATACTAAACATGTGAATATTAGGTTATTTTTTTTATAGTATTTAGTACTTGGCGTAAATACTATTTTATTTTATCTTTCAATCAATAATAAATAAGTACTTCGTATAGCAAATGAATAATGACCAAATAAGATAAACATAAAATTCTCGAAGTATAATACTATGGGAATGTTTACATTAATATAAATTGCCTATTAACATGTCATCAATTTTGTATTAGTACTTTTATTTTAAAATGTGTTATATCATTAATTGTATATTATATTGGTAGTTTATTTTTATAGTGCATAATTTGCATAATATTATTATATATTTTATAACAATATTATGTTTGAAATTATCATACATACGATGGTTAAATAGCTGATCGACTTAGAATTTTAGTTGGTTAAGTAGAATCTACAAGTATGCAACTACTAACCATAATATTATAGTCGTTACCATTTACACGAGAATTGTATGAAACTAGCCATATTTTAAGTATTAAAATGTAATGTTATAAATATTTTACATTTATGTTATACATTCAAAATAAATATAAAAAAAAGCCGGTCAGTAGGTTGTGGAAGCACTTCGCTCGTCGGGTTTCAGTATTGGTGGATGCACTTCGCTACTGGGCAGGGTACTTTTGGTGGATGTATTGAATTTGAAAGCAACGATAAA
>JAIPRL010000187.1:68550-84919 GCA_025469235.1 Pemphigus obesinymphae
AATATTCGGTAAAAATTTCAAGATTATAAAGTCATTATTTTCGAAATTACGACGAAATTAAAATTCTCGATTTTACAAAATCGTATTTTTCGTAATTTTTTGGTAGTTTTTGCTTACGCATTAAAAAGCTATTATGAAAATCGAAAAATGACCTCTTAAAAGTACCAACTAGATGCAATTTGCTACCGGAAACTGGGTATGAGTGTAAAGATCAGAGCACTCCTTCTGGTAGAAAAAGTGTTTACAAAAAAAAAAATAAAAAATAAACATCATTGTAAAACCATAAGCTTCCTCGCTACGCTCAGAATCTAAAAAAACATATATTAAAATATTTTGTTTATTAAAATATAATACGTATCTTAACTGTCACATAATTGTAACTACAAATGTACCTACTATTTGTTTGTAATTCAAACACTCGGGGGTCATGAAAATAAAACCATTTTTTATTAAACTTAAGCCTGTACAAATATGTCAATATGTGTTTAACGTGTGTCACGTTATAGTTTAAATTAGTATAATTATAATAGTAACATCTCATTAACAAACAAAAATATATATTATATATTAGATATATTATTTAGTATTAATTTTAATGATTTTGACTGTCATACCAACAGGGCCAGGTTAATTATTCAATTAGTTCTTTAAATTAATACAAAATTTTTACTAGTATACAATTTTTTATTTATGTCTACATAATAACTGATTTTTTTGTGAATTCTGAATACATTTCTGACTATAAATAATTCTGTTTTATGCAATTTTTAGCCTGGTTTTTCAAAAGTATGAGGTCCTTGATAATTTATCCATTTTGCATAACACTTTCATCTTTACTGCATAGGTAATTATATAATTTTGTTAAATAAATATTTTCTTAAGAAAACGTCATAGCTACAAATTTCCAATAGAGAACTAGAATGGATAAGCATTTCTCATATTCATTAATTTACAAAAATGTTAGAAATATAAAATAAAGTATACTATATTTAACAACATTATCTCGTACCAAGTGAGGCATATATTAAATTTTTTTCAGATTCGTAATTATAAAACAATAATTGGAAAATAAAAAATAAATGGAGTTTTTAAAAATTCATGTAAAAACGTGTAAAATACATATATCATAATTCGGCTCTATATAGTACGATAGATAATGTGGGGTTGTCTGTAACATTTATTTTTTATGTTTTAATTCTAACATTTTTTTAAGTTGATACAAACGAGAAACACATAATGACTTTTTTTTTAACAAGTATCGTGATAATATAATAATAAGAAAATGGTATTGACACACATTTATTTTTAAATTACTTTTTTTATATGTATATAAATATTTTTGAATTGTTGGATTTTCATTTATCGTAATAATATCATCAAATATTGCCCGTTAAAAATCGGGCGTGTCATCTCTAATAACTCGTTGTTATAGGAACCAGATTCTCTGTGTTTTATTATTATTATTATTTTTTTTAATTAAAATGTAACCGGAAAAATGTAGAACGTAATTTGGTCGCAAACTTGTCGGTCGTAAAACTACACATCCCGTCGAACGGAAAAGCAAGCATCAAATGGACGTACAAATTTACGTAAAATATACTGTCGAACGGAACTTTCCACAGTTTAGATTAATCTTCTGTGCGGCGTGTGTGGATTTCCTGTATAATACACCTATACGCGTACACGTATATATGTGTGTGTATAAAGATTAAAGTCGTCTTATTTGTACGAAGCCCAACAGTATAGACCATGGGGTGGCTATAACACATTATACATGAAGCAGCTCAAATCTAGTTTCGTTCCATATTAAACATATTATTATATAAATTATAATAATAAAAATTCCCAAAATATTCCCCAAAATGTCGGTTAAACTGTAAAAACATATTATTATCATAGAATATTCTGTGTTATTATCATTATTTACTTTTTGATTACTTTTTGAATATGGCTGTTTAGTTTAGTGTTTAATGATAAGAAATATAAATTTAGTTTGAACCTAACCTAAATCATAATTATCGGACCTATGGTGATGCCATATTGTTATTAGTACCTAATAATTCATTATTGATCATGTGGTCACTATGGAGTGACACCAATATTTTCTGCCTCATGGATATAAGATAATCACGTATACATTGTACGGTATGGGGCCTCTCTATATATTCTTACTATACGGTACAGACATTTTCGCACATTTGTACGTATAGGTTATTCGCGTATACGGTCCCCGGGGGCGGTTTTAATTAAAAGTTGTCACCGCCATTGTCAACGCGTTACATTGTCTCGGCTGCGAAAACGAGTCCGGGTGGCCATGAAACTCGGTGATGGCGGAAGCGACGGACAGAATTTCGGCAACAAACCGGCACCACGGTCGTGGTATATTACGTTATATAGAGCAGTGGTACACCGGGGACGCTTACCGTTTTAATTGCTCACGTGTGCCTGCCAAAAACGAGTTTACTCTTTATTTACCCGGTCTCTTTTATTTCCCGCCGTCTCGGGATGAAATTTCTGGTCGGCAGAATCCGTTTGGTGGTGATTTCCCCGGATGGTCGAGACACGTGCGTGGACACAGTAAAACCCGCCTTTATCTCATTACCGCGGTCCCGTACGTCGTGTACTCCTCCGCCGCCGTGGCGAGATTAAAGGCCGTCCAGTCCAATGTTTATCGTTCTTGTGTCCCGAAACGCGCGATCCAAAGGATAGATCGGGCATGTTTAGCACCCTCTAAATATTACTTTAAGCACTGCCTTTCATTTATACATACGTTTGTATGTATAAATATATATACATATATATATAAGTATATAATGTATATATATATATACATTATATACTTATCCAAAGGAATAGTATAGAGTTCAAAATTAGGGAAAAAAGTTTTTTAAAATCATTAAATCTAGAAAATTCAGTTAGACTAACAATTAAAATAGGTATATCGTTTGATTTTTCATTATTGTATCTAAATAATACTATTTATATAAGTTATAATAAACTACACGATTAAACGTTTTCCCCATACCCATTAATATATACCCACTGATATTGATAAGCCAAAGATTAAATAAAATAATATTAAAAATACTATTTTACATGTCAATTAATGCTATAGTATTCCGACTTGGTCAATGTCAGAGTATCAAAAAATAATTAACATAATAATTAATTATTTAATAATAAAATAAAAAATAATTGTATCATAAATATTTAAATACACAAAAAAAACCATTATAGGATGAAATAATATATCAACGTTTATAGGGAAAACACAAATGCCAGCCAAAGTACAGAATTTTATTTTAACTTAAAAAAAAATATGGTAGAACTTATAAAAATAAATTACAAAACCAAATTTTTAATTATAATTTTGTAATATTATAATTATATATAATAATAATGGATATATAATTAATATATATCCAATATTTGTTCGTAGTACTGAACATTTTTATTTTTATATTACTGTTATGTGTGTGTGTGTGTGTGTGTGTGTGTGTGTGTGTGTGTGTGTGTGAGTGATAAGTAATAGGAACCGTATTTAGGAAAATATTGAATTGTATATATAATATTGCTTTAAATTAGGGTTAGCTATATAAACAATTACTTCAATTTTCCTTTTTCCTCTTTTTGGGTCTTCGATATCATTAAATATAAAGTAATTTCAAATGTTTCAAATTATTTTAACGAATATTACAAAGATAAATAACGAGAATACCGGAAAGCGTATTTAGAATGCAAATATTAATAATATAATATCGGGACCTGGGGAGGGAGCGTAAATCCATTGGTACTCGTCTCCCTTAATTCAACTGCTGTTATATATAACGTGCGTATATGTATATGTTATTTATAGGTCAAAATGATGAACTTTTTACTTTAGATTTTTACTAAAAATTTTTATTAGCTACCTTAAATTATTTATAAGTATAGTTTGTCAATATGGAAAAAATATTTGACACAATTTATACTATTTTAATAATAATACTTACTTAGATTGCTTCTTAGATTGTGTATATTGAAAAAGATATGCAAATCTAATTTTCATTATAATTTGAAAGTTAAATGACATTTCTTAATTTTCAAACTTCATTCACTAGGATGGATTTTGTGGGTAATTATAGCACATCCAATGAGCATTCAAATTTCAAAAATTAACACTTCTAAAAATTCCTGAAATACATATATTATGTATTTCAGGATCAGTTATTTTTACGGTTTAGTATTTATAATAATTATATTAATTATATTATTTGTATTTTTATAATTAACAGATACTAAAAAATAATAATATAAAATAAAGTTAACATGTTGTCATATAGATTTAAGTAAAATTATTTATTAGTTTTATTATGTATATGCTAATAAATATTATAATATTATAAACGTAATATATTATTTATTAAAATTTGTTGTGTTCATATGATTTCAAAAATATACTATTTAGGATTTACTTATTTCAGATTAATTTCAATTTCAATAAATTGTATATAGTTATAAATTTATATATTAATATATATTTATCAACAGAGGAGGGAAAGTAAACGTACTTACAATTTTATTAACTTTTGAATTGGATTTATCTAAAATACATTTGGGAGTCAACAGATTTACGTATCCTGTAAAAAGTGTTTTTTTTTCGAAATAGTCGCAGTTACACGTATATATGTACAAGAGTTTATAGATAGAAGAGGATAAAATTATAGTATATTATCAATACTCTCCGGAAGTCCTTTGTTCCCAGATTTTCGTTTTCATTGAACTCGAAATCAGCTGTTTAGCCCCATTCAAGTAAATAATATACTAGACTCACCAATGTTTACGACACCACACTACTAGTCAAATGTAAACAAATGGGTTAGTCAGGGGAGTGTCGTTTCTATAATGTTATTCTACAATGTAGGTAGGATACACTATATAATATATATGTAGCACATACCGCGAGCGATCGATCAGTGAACCACGAGTCATATTTACGATGGAACTTTAAAATTTTGAACACTTTTATCCTTCAAAGAAAATATGTTTCCTAAAATATAAAATAAGTTATTTTAAACCCACCCATTTTATTCTTCGAAAATTTAAAATATCAAAACACCCTCAAACGGGACACTTAAGTTAAAATAAGCAATAATTTTTCAAATAAATTATTTTAATGATACCCCAATAAAATATATAAATTTATTATTTGTTTAATTGCATTTTAAAAAAACTAGAACACAACGTTGAATAATTTTATAAATTATCAATTTATGTATGATTTATATTAGGTACTTAAAATAATATAATGATCCACACGCGTCTAATATATATATACACTTTTATTACTGTTTTAGGTAACGGGAATCGTTGGAAGAGCAGATGTTTTGGCGTGCCTATTTTTTCTATTATCCTTTTTAACGTATCACGAGTAAGTTTGTTTTTATGTTTTCATTAAATAATTAATAAATATAATATTAAGATTTTTAGAATATTAATTATAACAAGATTATTATCTGTACTTTTATAATATAGATATATAATAAGCTGAAAGAGATTTTGTAATTGCACTTTTAAATTTTTTAACTTTATTATAATTATTATTTTAAATAAAATAATAATAATAATAATTTAAATATAGTATGGTATTTTATTTTAAATTTGTTAATAAATGTCACAACCATATAAAACATAAAATAGATTTTTTAATTTTAAGAACAATACATTTATAACGATATATAAACTAAAAGTAAAAATATACAATATATATAGAAGTGAATGTATGTTGAAGTAATATATTACTTTTATAAAGTGCAAACGTTTAAAGTACACATACATTTAATATATAATATGGATATTATTTTATACAATATACACGTCGTTTCTAAAACACTTATGTTTAAAGAGAAATAACGGGAATTTTTCGCTCAAGTGTACCCAATATTTTACTATTTTTTTAAAACATTAATAATATAGATAAACAAATTTAATTATAGTTTATCTATTATATCGATATTTAATGGTTCATTAAAATATAAGTAGAATTTTGGTTAGAAAGATCATTTGAAACGAATTAACATTGTGAGTATAATATTGCAAAATGTATAACTGTTTATTTGATAAGTCTTATAATTCAAAATTGTAATAAGACTTTTGGGTGAAACTACAGAGTTTCATAATATTAACGTATAAAATTATATATGATCTATCTATTATACTACGTGCAAAAGAATAATCCAAATAATTAGTGTCAAAAATAATCAATATTATAATATGTTTAATATTATAATACATCATATCGAGAGGACATCTCAATACCGTGGATTACCTATTCCAAGGATAGCTCAATATAAGTAATGTCTAAATTAAAATATTATAAATACCTCTAAAATAAAACAATAAGTTTTCGATTGGTTTTTTTTTGCAAAAACCTTCAAAACGGTCATTGCAGTAGTTTTATGTCTGTTTTTGTTTCCGCTGTCACTAGATAATTATAGTGAATCAACCCTTTATGTAGATTATCTCGGGAATAATCTCTGAACAAAGTATACATTAATACATATTTAACTTATCCGGAGCAGACGGTGGGATTAAAAAAAAAAAAAAATTTATAAATCTAATATAACCTGCGACCGGCCCCACATAGATTATCCGGTGCACGCGCGTACCTCTTGATTTTTAATTAATCTTATCTCTGACGAATCGAACGGAAATATATTAATAATGACCGTTACCGCCACTCTCCGACACCGAATATCGATTACCGGAATATAATATATATATATTTTTTTTTTCATAAATAACGAGCTCTATTCTTCCATTATTTTTATCATTATTTTTTTTTCTTTTCTATTTCGTGAATAATTGAAGAGCGCGACGAGCTGTAGGTACGGTTTTTTTTTTCGCCTCAGTGCGCTCGCCATCGCAATCGCCAGCACCACCGCGCGCCCAACTAGGCGCGTCCAGACGCAGTGTCGTATGATTAAGCATGAATGATAGCCCTCCGGTGAAATTAGCAGCTGTGTGCCAAGTGCCATTAAATTGCTGAGCATTTTTATTTAAGCCTAACGCCACGGACGTTTAAAAGTACATACAGGCCCCGGACACTAATAAAAATTAACACGGTAAAGATACTTATCACACACAAAACGTGGCGGTTATCTTCTCGTTTGTTCACTCTATGTATTTTGTATAACCACACGGTATAATCAGTTCAAAATATTGACATTACGATTTGTGTTTTCACAATAAAGTGATAATTTATACACTAAATAGATAAGACGAACAAACGGCAAAATGGCCGTCACTTTTTTGTTTACACGGAAGTGACCTTCTGCTTTAATCTATTCTGTGGTACATATGCGTACGTATACATTTTATATTTTATATTAATATGTATAGATGTTTGCATTTATTTTTTTACACACACACATATATATATATATAAAATAAATGTATACCTATGGAGTATTTTTATATAATGTGGTTTTCGTCGTGAGATGTACGCCAGGTGCGGCAGAGTTTCGCGCTCCTCGCGATCGTTTGTCATCGCGAGCGGTCGGCGGATTAGACGCCGACGAAGGAGGCGTTTAAGCGCACCAGACGTGTAATCATTAGTGTCCAAACTCACGCACGCACGCACACAGGGTCGGGTCACGGGGATAATCGCGTTGCACGTATTTTTTTTTTTTTCTTGCGGGAAGGGACGAACAAGTGTTCAAGATTGAGTACTTCCGGCCAATCGAGATTTTAAATTTTTCTCATCGTCCCATAATAAATACGATTAGCACTTACCTGTACATATAATACTTAAGAATGTCGTTCGTTTTGTTTTTTATCGAGTGATATATTTTATAAATAACTATATAGATTCGGGCCATAGTTGTACACCACAGGACCTAAATTATAGTATAGCCTCGGGTTATATAAACTATATCAGTCATGTCTCAAAAATTTAACTAAATATAGTTTTCCAACAATTTTCGGATTATTTTACATTTTGCTTACACTGTTTGTCAGACTTAGTTTTGCACCTATAACTTGGTCGGTTGGCAATAACTTGAAAAGACTTTAATTTCATTTTGTCATGAAAATTATGAAGAGAATTATCACCATATTGTATAAATCTCAGAATCATCGCAAGTATATGAGCAACATGTTTAATACGCGCCTGACCTGAAATTTTAGGTTACAATAAGAAATAAGTGTATTTTTTTCATAACGATTACATTTATTTAAAGTATAATGTACTTTTGTTAAAAATTAAAAATTATGGGTCCCAAAAACCAAAAATTAACCGTGGTACACAAACTAATCGTATAAACAGATACGCGTCAGCATGACTTTATTACTGCCTAATTTGTATTTTAATTCATCTACGCAAGTCAGAAAATCTATCAATGTAAATAATAATAAAACGAAAAGTATTCAACTAATTGAAATTGACTTGATAATAACGCTATGTCTACAATATTTAGAATTTTGTAAATATAATAGAAAATGACTTATCGAGTCCAATATTATACAAATATCTAGGATCATAAAAACATTTTTTTGTTGACAAAAATTACTTCAAAAAAATTTTATAATTCCTAATTGACTTATTATAATTTTTAATTACACTTTTGGCATACAAAATGAAATATTTGTTAAAACAGAGCAGTAATATTGACAACAATTCTAAAAGAAAATGTAATAAAAACGAATATATTTTACTAAGAAAACAAAAGTAAGATTTTTTATAATATATTATAGTTATAAAAATTATATACTAGTAGTATATCATATGTGTATTATAGGTGTTACCAACCTTTTTTGGTATATTCATCTATAATATCAACGAAATTAGATTTCATAAAATAACTCATCCTATATACTGTGTAACTAGTTACTGTAATAATATTAAACTATGTACTAAAAAAAAAAAACACATAATATTTGTGTATTTATATTAGTTATATTCTATATAGTGTAGTTACAATTGATGTCATGCACATCAAGTTATTTTAAAAACTGTGAATTATTTATGTAACAGAAATATAGAATTGAGCACTGCTCTAGTTTTAAAGTTTATTTATTTATTTATTTAAGTAATTAACGCCTAGGCAAGCAATTATTATTTAATGTACATAAAATAATATGAAATGAGAAAAATATACAAATATTATATGATAATGATATTGATAAGGTCCTAGAATTAAATTATAGATGAGTTGAACGGACTTGAATACCTTAAGCTGAGTTGTATCCCATAACTCTTCTTTTTTTTTCATAACGTTTTAAACGGGGTATTCTTTAGGCGTTAATAATTTTAATACATTTTAGTACGAGGTTATGGATAGAAGCATATAATAATGACGCTCAATTTAAAAATTCAGACCATTATAATATCTCCATTTTGTACAAAAAAAGTATCGGCTCTGTAAAATATGTTAATTTTCCTTTGTATTTTTTATATAAGTACATATTTTATTACACACACAAGAACACCAACAACGTACACCAAGAAGAATATTATTGTCATCAGTAAAAAAAATGAATGAAAACTGGATCCAATTATTCAAACAATTTGGAACTCAAACAAGTTATTCAATACTCAATTCAATATTATATTATTATACTTAAATAATAAATATTAAAAATTGAATGCCATATAAAAATAATTACGCAATATTTTTATTTTTTGACCAAGATTCACAGTGGTCTATCGGTATTTTCTCGGTAGTTTGCTGGGTAAATTGAGTTTGACTAAACTATACATTATAATCGTAAATGAGTATTAATATTATAAATATATTTTTATTTTGTACGACTGAAGTAAATATAATCTTGTATATACTGTAGACCGTAGTAGCCCGAATTCGGGATTTGGAGGTTTGTTGTTATTTATATTTTCATACAAATCCTATTCCGAATGATTATTAGATGCTTGGCCGATGGAGTTTGTAATATCAGTCCGTCGCTCACTCGTTTGCCTCACGCGATCCCGGTGGTCGTGTCAAATTTTTGGTTAGTCACCTGCTCTTACCACTCTAGTGTTGTAATTGAAGTCCAATGTGTATTATATAATTTGTATTTAATTATACATTTATTATTTCAAATATGTCATCATCTATTGTTGTTCCAATTATTAGTTGATCCGAGCAGTTTATCGATTCATTTTTTAACGACTATAATATATGCAGAGAGTGTGTTTTCAGAGGAAATCATCTAATAGGTTCCGACGATGCTATTTTACCAGCCTGAAATTCGTACCAAACAGTGGCTTTTTGTAGATGTATTAGATTTATGTTCCTTAAATATGATTTTTTTTTTCATTTACCTATTTATTTTCTTTCTATAACTACTATACTTTGAGAGAACTAAATTGAAAAAATGATGGGAATTTTAAATTCTTGATTCTAACGCAACAACAATCACAATAATATCATTGTCATTTAAATAATATACAAAGTAGTAAATAATTTGTTATTCATAAGTATGATAATATATAAACAGTGATTTACCAAGCGGGCTAACTCCATTTTTATCTTTTTATTTTATATACAATTTATATATATTGTATAATATAAGAATTTACTTATTTTAGGAAATGTTTAAGAAAAGGTAGGTAGTACTTAAATAAAAAAATTATATTATTTATTACATTGATTGTTCTATTTTTCTTAAAAGGTGTCCTTTGGAGGTTGAAACATTTCTTTTAAATATTATATGAATGCCTGTTTTACGTTGTGAATTATAATTAGAAGATGATTCAAAAAAAAAATGTATGCATTAATTAAATCTATTTCGTGAGTTTTTCTAATGAATATCTATATTATTATAGATGCTAATTAATTATAGGTATTTAGTCAAGTATTTAAATAATATTTATGAATTGGAAATAATCATATTTATTAATTAAGTATTGACTAGTATCCTTTAAATATTAATTAAAATAACTTAGAAACTATTTGCTGAAATGTTAAATTGAATGTACAGATACAAGTATTCATATAATTACTTGAATTTACAAAAAAAAAGTATATTTTATATCTGTAACGCATAATTTGTAAATGTATTTTCAATTTAAGATTTCTACGGTGTGTTTTTATGGGATATTCAAACTTAAGACATTACTTTAAATTTCATGTTAAAATAGCTTTTACTCTTAGTTCAAATATTGTTAAAATATAATATGCAATACTATTGTATATTTTTATATATTCCTAAAAAAAACTTTAAATCACTGAGTGAAAAAATATAACTAACTTTAATATTTATTTTTAAAATTCAGGAAATTTTTAAAATATTACTTTACCATTCCGAATTATTATATTTTTTATGTGTCTTATTTCTAAATTAGAATGAATGGATTTTTAATATTTTTGAATGAGTTTTGGAGAGTCAAAATATTATAAATTTCAAATTTTTCTCTTGAAAAATTTTAAAATGTTGATTTAGCTTTTTTTATTTTGGAGTCCTAAGTATTTCATATTTTTTAAAGCAACAAAATCGGTATTGGATTTGTAATATATAATATATTATGAATTATTCATTATTAGATACATTTCAAAACTTATAAATACTATAGCTGTTTTAGAGGTCATGTGAAAACGAAGAATCCTTAGGTAAATATTATATTGTGAACATAGAAAATCTATAAAAATAACATTTGAAAATTATGTAATCTGTATAAAAACAACCTATTTGTATCGGTACTTCTACAAATTTCACAAAAATAATAACTATTTATATTTTGACCGACTTAATAGTTTTTATGTTTATTGCTGAAAGCTTTTAATTGTATTTATTTTTGTTAAAAACCATTCCCAGCCTAATGTTGAGAATATAGAAAAATAATTAGAAAAGAATGTAAATAAAATGCATAACTAGCATATTTACATAATTAATATTCTTAACCATTGTACTCGTAACCTTTATTATTGTAACCAACCATCATACAAAATGTAATAACTTTAGTATATTAGGATAAAATTGTTTTTAAACTTGGAATATCGTCGGATGAACAACTGTCATTAGTTTTATTTTATATTTCAACGATGTTTTTTCGTTCTTGTGCGTGATTTCATGTCCATACAATCATACTTCTTACACTGAAAATTATTTTTTTTAATAATATACATATAAAACAGTTTAAATGTATTTTTTATACGTTTAACGTCTAGAACAGGGATTTTTCTCGATATATGCTATGATTTATGAGAACATATTTTATTCCTTTACATTTTCTTTCGGTTTAATATTTTTTTTAAATTAAGAAAAGTAATACAATTTACATTTACAGAATGATTTAATATGTTATATAACTTGCTTCACTACTATTTTCTATTATTATTACTATTATATCATATAATACATAAATTAGTTTTGTGGTTAGTTATACGTTTTTACAGTCATACCAATAATAATTGTTGAAAGTATTACTATATTGGAATGACATTTCGATTTGTTGGTATAGTCCTACCACTTCTGATTTAAGCCATTATTCGTGTATAATCATAAATTTAATCTTTAATAATATTATGACCATCATTGCAGCAGGGTAATTATTTCATTTATCATAGGAAACAATAGTTAATGTGTGTGGATATAACCCCTGTGATTTATTATAGTTCATGCACATTGAATACTGTCATTGATGAATACAATCGATGTATGACACATGATACAGAATATAAAGAATATATAATATATAATATATGAAATTTTTAGATTTGATAAAATGTAAATTTTTTTCTATTTTGAATTTTAAATTCATTGTAATAACTTATAAAATACAATATATCTGTACTAAAAACAATATGCATTACTCATTTAAAATCTGCTTCCTGTGTACTCAAAAATATAAATATTGTATTAATAAATAATAATGTATAAAGGTTTTGATTCAGTTTAACTATTTTATCCTATAAAATTATATATAATAATAAAAAAATAACAACATTCGTATACCTATCAGCAAAATAAAAATAATATCTATATTATAAATTTAAATAAATAATCGATTTTTAAAAATATTAAAATCAAATTAAATATTTATTACCACAACTAATTTATTATATTTTGAATTTTATACCGAATATTTTATAAAAAGTTTTAAAAAGTGTAAATAGTATATATAAATTTACAACAAGCATTTCATAAAGATTAAAATTGGAAAATATAACTTTAACTTTTTTAATTTAATTAAGTCCTTTCTATAATAAACATAAAAACATAAAAAATAAAAATACAACAGTTTAAATTATGAATTAATAATAGTATGATTAAAATTGTTAGTATAATATATTATTTTATTTGTGATGAATTTAAATATAAATATTTTTCTGCTATAAACAAACATACCTGCAAAATTTAATTTACAAATATAAATATTATGATAAAAATGAACTTTCATCGTAAATTACAGTATTTATGTGCTAACTAAAAATATTCAATTATAAGCATTTCTTAAAAATATTTTTCAATTTAAACTTTTTTTTTCATTAAAATATATTGTTAAATGTGTTTCCTATATTTGTTAATTTTTTTATTTTATTATTATTATAGTATACGATGGAAACGAAAAGAACGAGTGTTGCTTAGCTGCACATTTGGAGCGTTATCAATGTTAGCCAAAGAAACCGGACTAATGGTTCTTTTAGTAAATTTGGCTTATGACGTATACACATCATGGGGTTACATTAAAAAGTAAGTATTGTATTTTGTAACTAGTTTAAAATAACAAGAATAATTGTTTTTTTTATACTTTCCATTATTATATACAATTCCCACTCTCTCTTTAAAGTTATTGAATTAAACCTTAATTAAAGGAACTAAGATTTTCAAGTTAGATAAGGATTAAGAATTTGGTATTGAATATTAAAGATAATTTATAGTTTTTTCTCGGTTGTGAGATATTTAAATATTTAAATATAATTTTTACATTTATATAGCTGTGGTTAACTGTATAGTCCAGCTGCTCAATATCATACTTACAGATAAAATTAAATTTAAATCACTGATTAATATTTAGAAATATTTTTGGAAAATGAAAAATTAGTTATTTAAAAAAGATAGTATTATAGTATTATACGTTGTAATCAAATTAATTTGGCTGTTTGTGTGGTCTTATTATTTTTATATTTTAGACAATTTAATGGATATATTTAATAATTAAATTGGTAGTTAATTACATATAACTCTATATTGTTTGTATTATTCTTTCTGAAACTATGTTAATTTTATTATTCATTCTATTTTAAATCGGTTGTAGTTTTAAGTAGTCTTAGATTAAGTTAAATTTTAAATATTAATTTGTATGCATCTAATTATATTTATATGTATATATATATATATAAAATAGAATTACAGATCTAAAATTATATGTAATAATACTTTTAATTTCAAGTATTTACAAATATTTACAAATTAAAATATAACCTATAACTTGTTTTAGGTCATTAGTAGAACACAGGCACGCTGAGGAATATAATTCGTTCACAAGAAGGGCTGCGAAAATTGTAGCTGCGGTACGTATACTTAAAACTAGTATTACTTATACTTTATTCAAATTGTATATTTCGTCCTTTATATAAGGTACACATTTGATAGTTCTAAAATAGTTTTAATATGCCCGGATATTCCAAATATATATTATTATATTTAATACATATAAAATGTATGTATATGTATAATAATGTATGTAATAATAACAAATCAACTATAATTTTTTTAATGAAATATAAAAATTATTTACACATAATACCTATAATATTTATATATTTATAAATTTCCAAACCAAATTTTTTTTTTTTTTTATATAATAACTGTTTTGTGAGGATTAGGAAGTATCAAGTTCCAATTTCATGTTTCGTATTGTAATATTTTGAAACCATAAATATCATGTCAATAGAGAGTGTAGAGATTACGCCCTTGGAAATATGTTGAGGTACGTAATTTTACCTAAACTTACTGAAAACTTTACAGACGGTGGCACTGTTAACGTTTCGACTGTACATGCTTCAGGGCAGTTTACCGAAATTTACTGAGCCGGATAACCCCGCAGCATTCCACGACAGCTTCACAGTCAGGTAAATACAATTCAGTAACATTTTGTATGAAAAAACTCAATCGTTGTTTGTCGTTCTATTTTACGTGAATCATAATTTTGGGATAAAATTAAATAATAAAAATAATTATCGGTATGAAAATTATTATTTTATTTATTTATTTATTTATTTAATAACTAATATAGGTACTACAATAGGTTTACAAATTAAAAAAATTCATATAACAAAATGAAATACGAGTATGAATATTTACAATTTTAATCACACAAAACAATCCAACATTATGCTAGGTAGGAACATAATAATGTAAATTATTTCTTTAGAAAATTCGTTCTTTTTATTTACAAAAGTTAATATGAAAATACATTTTTTTAGATTGTTTTAAATCTAGTATAATTTTAAGTATAAAAGACTTACAATATGCAATGAGAATATTATAATTTATTTAGATTAATGATTTTCCTGGAATTTATTTTAGTTAAAAAATAAAAATGTTAAAAAGAATCATTAAGTTTGTATAAAATTAATTTTTAAATTTAAATTGATTAATCAATAATAAAATACGTTTAAAAATATTTAAAAATTCTGGGATGGATAAAATGTTATTAAAATACAGTGAAACATTAGTTTGTATATATGTTATATATGTTTATATATTGTTACATATTATTATATATAGTGAACTATTAAATTTATCAATATTTTATGTAACTCAAAATGATAATTTATTGCCTATTGTTTTTAACATTGGTCCATGAACAATATGATCACGGAAGTTCATAATTATTATGACAACATATCTTAATTTAAAATTCGACATTTTTACATGTAAATATATATAAATTTAAAATTTAAAAATAATAAGTCTATAAAATAAAACTGTAATATATATATATATATATATTTCGATATCTACATAATTGTAATTCTAATAATAAATATTTATGATAAAAGAAATACCAGATAATGTTAAATATTATGATATTACTATAAACTATATAATATAATACATTTTGATATTTTACATAGCTCTCTTCTCTATCTGAATTACCGAAAAAAAAAAATTATAATTAATTTTATTATATATATTTTAATGCAACTTAGTTTTTTGTTTTAATACAATTATGACATTCAATTTATATTATATATAAGGTTCAATTATATTATATTTAATATAGGTTATATTTTAGATTCTGAGCGTAGCGAGGGAGCTAGTGGTTTTACAATGATGTTTATTTTTTTTTTTTTTTCTTTTTTTTTTTCTCTGTTAACAAATTTACTACCAGAAGGAGTGCTCCGATCTTTACACTCATACCCTGTTTCCGGTAGCAAATTGC
>JAIPRL010000187.1:85019-138523 GCA_025469235.1 Pemphigus obesinymphae
TATCATTGCTTTCAAATTCAATACATCCACCAAAAGTACCCTGCCCAGTAGCGAAGTGCATCCACCAATACTGACACCCGACGAGCGAAGTGCTTCCACAACCTACTGACCGGCTTTTTTAAATATACATATTGCTCTCATCTATCCGAAATTCCGCCAAATTCAAAAGATTTTTTTCTTAATGTTATCGATAAGTAACTTTATGAAAAGGCTATTTTCTAATTTTTCAAATACATTTTTTAGCGATTTTTAAAATTATTTTTTTGTTTATAAATCGCGGAAAATGGAAGAAAGCCATTAATCATATATTTCATTCAAAAAAATATACTCAAATGTTCGCACTCTATCTAGAATTAGAGCTACTTTCCAATTAATTTACATATAGTTTATGTAGGTTGAGTCGGTGACACGGTGTGTCGTAGCTTCATACTCGAGTCTGGGAATTGTTCAAATTTCACCATTTCATTGTGGATAATAAATTAATTAGTTATTAACAATGACGATGTGTTTGGGACGAATACATACAATGCTCTGGACAAACGTGTCGTCGACAACACATCGACTTGTTCGTGGGTTGGTTATTATCCGCATCGGTAAATATGGCGACACGACGATCAAAAGAAATACTACAAGTGCTTCACATCCCTTTGCGACCCCCAGCAGACAGTAATCTAGTTGGCGAACCGACGCGACAGTGCGTTTTAGATATAATTAATGTGACAGACCCCCTCAAACTCTATACTATATCCGGTCGAGTGTTTCGGGGGATGACGACAGGGATGGTCGAGTAGGCCACTCTATTTCGAGTGGATCCATTCCAGTGCGTATATACAAGAGGGCCATTAAGAAATGATAAACACAAGAAAGGAAAATAAAAATATTTATTTTTACTGTCCACGATTATAATATTATATTATTACGCCTAAATAATATGTCATATTCTTTAAACGCTTTTTACAGTGATAGACCAATTTTGACCCTTACGACTGAATGAGATAAAAGCATATTTTATTTTGTTTATATAAAATATTTACAATGCTGCAAACACCACTACGTTTCTTAATATATATTCTCCAAAATTATATTTTTAAAGAAGCTCTAGAAAAAAACCCAATCAATACTCATATATTGTATGATATACACTGGATCTGAATTTTTCACATTGTTTTAAATCATAATAATCTAGTTTCCGGTGGTTTAAACATTTTTCGCATATTATATTACCTATAAAAATCAAAAATATATTATTAATATGTTTCTTCTTCTTCTTTTTCTTCTTCTTCTTCTTCTTCTCCTTCGCCTTCTCTCCCAACTATTTGGGATCTACCACAATATTATTAATATGTTTCATTATAAAATAATTATAATGATCCTTTTTTTTTAGTTTACATTAGTGTTCAATTAAATGAATGAAATTCATGTACCTAATATAATAGCTATATTTATACAACTATAGCTTCTAGAGAAAAAAAAATGTTCACGTATATTCGTTACAAAAGGTTAATGTTAAAAATAAAACGTTCTTTTGGTGAAAACAGACTATTCAAAAAACTATCAGTCAGTATCTTCGCCAAAATGAGTTTAAAATCAATTATATTTTCAATATAAATGTTTTGCACTATAATTTAATTTCCTAGCAGTATAAATGAGATTTGAAGGTTCATTAATATAAACATATTAGTTCAAATATACCAAATCTACATAAAACCGGTAGCAACTTATGCAGAACAAGCTTGGGACTCATCACTATCCGCCTCAAACTGGATAGCACTAGAAAGGATCCAAAATATAACTCTCAGAATAATTATAAACTCCCGTAAATTTATATTTATACTGACAATATGCAATTCATCACGACTTAATACCCTCAAAAAGTCAATTCATCAATCAACCAAAAGTTTCTTCGCTAAAAACACAATATCATCACATCAAAAATCTTAGACAACAAACTCTCCTCCAAACCTCAAGAAAAAAAACTGCGACCAAAATCCTAGTCTAATATCTAATATCCAATAATAAATCTTTTTTAAGCAAATTTTCACTCCATTACACAAATCTATCGCTCAACATTTTCTTTAATACTTTATAAACACCCAGTCTGAAAAATGAAAATAGGTCATCAAGACCGACAGACGAGCAAAAACAAAAGCAAAAATTAGTATAAAATTAAAATAATCTATAAAGCATAAAAAAAAATTTTAATTTAAACCAAAAAAACATATATATATATTGATTACATGTTTAGTAGTATTTCTTAAATCAGGTACTTAGTCATATTTTGGTCGTTTTGAAATAACTATATTAGAAAATGGATATTCTAAAATGTGTAAAAAAAAAAGGTATATCTAAATGTATTCGTTATCGCACAATGTTACGGGTCAAAATTTATAAATCTTAAAGTATTTAAAATCTGAATATCTATTATTAATATCTATTATCTGAATAATGTCTGAAACATTACATTATTATTCTCTCCAAAACTCCAAGATGTAAAAACTGTTGTGTCAACATAAGAACTTAAATTTGATTTTTTGGATAATTTAGAAAAGTCTCCCATTAGTTCTTGCTATCCTAGCACAGATTAAAAAAAAAAAAAAGTTAATAATATGAATTAACATTTAAATACACCATGATAGTAAAATTTTATTTTAAGGCTTGGCAGGAATGGGTAGTTATGCCATAAGTCAAGATTTTATTTATATATATGTATATAAGTCTTTCGCTATTGAAAGTATTAATATTATCATGTCATATTTTAAGATATCAGTCATGTACGAATGATATTATACTACCTATATATTGGCCAACTATACGGTTATCATTGGTACATAAATATTAGGGTCTTTATTGATATGCAAAAGAAATTAAATATTTGTAAATACGTGGGTAATCGTACAATAATATGCAATATTTATTTATTTTCACAAAAATAATAAAAATATGTAAAAATTAATTTTATATCAAAATATTATAATAAAAATGTATCGTATAAATTTCAAATGTAAGTTACATCTATTATGTTGAATAATTGCAATGTTATTAAAATTGTACGAAATTATCCAGGAATACGCAATCGTTATGTATTATGATGTTAAGAGGACGTCATATAAATGGTTTTTATGTGTATAGACAATTTTTATTAAATTTAAAAAAAATGAAAATCAAACAAATTAAAAAATTTTAAATATATTTAATATATTTAATTAAGTAATTTAAAAATAGACTTGTGCCAGTACCTTTTATTAATTGTCATGTAATCGCGATATTTATGAAAAAACATTTTCACTCACTTTTCATTTTTATCAACTTGAGAATATTATAGAAAGATAAAATAAAAAATAAAAATATCTAGGGACTAATTCTAAATAAATTCAATGTATTGCAAATTTTTGAAATGTGCATTTTTATACATTTAATAAGCTGTTGGAAATATTTAAAAATCTATATTTTAACAGCTCATAAAATTGTAAAAATGTATATATAAAATTAGGCTCCATCAGTCGCTAGATAACGTTGTTAATTATAATTTGTTTTTGTTTTGTATTTCTAACATGTTTTCAAGTCAATAAAAATAAAAGGTACTAATGTATATTTTTCATTGAAAAGTTGTCAGTGTGGCGTCCGCTTAATATGAAAAAATATACAAAATTTAAAATGTATTCTTGACATTTACGTAATTTATGAAACGTCGACATATTCAATCAGAATAATTTTAAGTCAACTAAATTAACATATTATTAATTTGCATATAAATCCAGGCCCTAATAATAATTAATAATACTCCATATATAATATTACACATATACATAATGTCTGATAACTATGATAACTAATTCATAGACCAAAGGTAATTGTTTAGCAACGATCGAGCGGTGGAGTAGGCCCGAACTGAGGATTTCGGTTCGGCGAATGGTTTCGGTAGTAAAACTATGCAAGGACCATAATATCCTTTTGGCCCGGCCCCGTTAAATGGCTCCCTGTCGAATAATTTATTGTGTATCTTATGCGAGATACCCTACACGCTCGCGTCCGGAGCAGTTAATATTAAATTCTGTTACGGGGCGGCGAGTAGGAGTCCGGGCGGTCCGCTATTTTGCCACCAGGTTTTGGAATGCTCAAAATGGACATATTTTAGAACCCATTTATACAGAGAAATTCCACCAGCCGATAAATTTAACATGGGTATAAGCAACGTGACCCAAGGTTATCATTGTCTGGTATCCTGTAGGACATGGGGAATTCCAAAGGGTTATTTGTGTACAATATGATACACTGGTAAATTTACCTCATAAAAATAAACGAATAATACGAAAACCCTGTAACACATTATGGTATATATAATTCGAGGGAAGTCAAATGGTCCGAGTCCATCTGGTCTTTATGAATTCTTATGACGTATATACTATACTTAAGTGATTCAATATAACCATGTTTTTAATTCTTAAATTATGCACATTATTAGTTATGTTTAAATGTATCTTTTATTATTACTCTTTTATCTTCCAATATGAATATCTGCTTTGATAATTGATGTTACTTTAAATTCGTGCTGCGACGATACAGACTTATTTTTAAATAAATAGAACTATTCATATTTTGCGGATTAAATTGGTAATTTTTATGAAAGCCTCGGTTTATTTAAATCAATTAATTGAATAAGTATTCACTTCTTTATATTTTATACTATATTTTAATAATATTAATAATAATAATGCCTTTATTTTTGCAATACCAATTATACATCATATATATATATATATAACTTAAAGTTAATTTGCAAAACACAACCAAAAATCAAAGCTTGTAACCGATTGGGTTGAGTTCAATCCAGCAATATCATTACAAATAATCAATAACAATCAAAAGAAACACTTAAAAACTTACATAACAATGTTAATAAAAAGTACAAACAATGCACAAAAATAATATAAAATTTATCGTATTGTAAATATATAATTATATGTTTTTTAAATTTCTTATACCCAACTAGTGAAATTCTCCATTTTTATATTATATTTACGCAACAAAGGAAGACCGTAAAGAATCGGACTTTTAGAACCATAAACTGTATTATAAAAATAAACACTTAAGTTACATTTTTGTTTTGATCTAATACTGTAATTATGCTTTATAATATGATCATTAAGGCTAACTTTATACATATACACCAAATTAAAACGTACAAATAGATCGTGTAAATTTGAAATATTAAGTTCTTTAAAAATAAAATTTTAGGATAGAAACATGGCTTGAATAAAATTTATTTAATTAAGTAAATAATAGTCACAAACTATATATTAATATGACTAATATAAGCTTGTATTATAATGCCTACAATCTCAAACCATAAGTAAAAATAAATTGTGCTAGAGCAATATATATTTATATATTTTTATATTATAGATTATAGATAATTTTTTTTTTGGATAGTAAGTATATAGGAACACATTAAAAACATTATAATAGCTACATATGATATATATATACATGTTCAATGATAATTGGACGTATAACCGTCTTAGTGTGGAACTTTTAGCCGTAGAAAAATATTGGCATGAATAAACATTTTAATTAATCTTAAATTAATATTTATACCTAAATAATTTATTTTTAATGTCTAAATTTTTTCAGAAGTTCAATTAAAAACCTAATGAAATAAGTACATGCAATTTTTTAATTAATAACTACAAATATATTTAAAATTATTTATATATACTTATTATTATAATTATTATTTACATTTCAGAAATATTTTAAAAATTATGCATTGAATAATTTTTGATTATTAATAAAAATGAGTTTCACAATATACACATATATATAAAATATATATATAAATATAAAGTTTCACGCTAAACCAAAAGTCCTACACCCAAACTCGCATACCTATCATTAAACAGCTACGTTTAAATATCCCGTTCTCATAGGTAATCACTATTATCTAGTAAAATAAGTTTATACTTATAGGCAATTAATGTTCTAAAATATTAAATCATTTCTAATTTTAATATACAAAACAATTGTATAGAAATGAAAACTATTATATCCGTATATACATATATTACGTCAAGTAAAAAAATATTCTTTTAAATATTATTTTTTAGAAAAATCACCCAAAAAAATTTAGAACAAAAATATATGGTTCAGGTTTAAAATAATATTTGTAACGTCTCATAATATTTTACAATATTATAAGTAAAATACTACTATACTGATTTTACCTAGTAGCCTATACAAGCTATTATTAAATATAATTATAATTGATACTTAAAATGTTTATTAATATTTGTATCCACTGACTATAGGTAACAATATATTAATAATATAATAAATTTAAAATAAATTGTAAAACTTAGAAATATTTAAAATGAATAAAAGCCTTGGTGATCAAAAATTATTCATTAATATTAAAATGAAATTTCTTCACCGAATTATCCAAATTATAAGATAAATTAATCGTAATAATAGCTAAAACAAAAATCATAAATACATGATAAGATATACAGTGACCATGGTAAAATCATGAATTATCCGTGCTGCTCTATATCAATAAAATCAGTTTAGGGAGGAATTTTATTAATCAAATAAATTGTAAAAATAGATAGAAAAATGTTTTTGTATTATTTAATTCATTACTTTTTCTATAAACACAACATTTTTATAGTTATTATATATTCATGGCCGGCTCAAGGTATAAGTAAGCTAGGCGCTAGCCTAGAGCAGCACTTTAGTAGGGGTAGCATTTTTTGCTTATTTGGAGAGATGGGTCAGACAGTAGGACCTTTTTTTAAAATAAAATTTAAGTTTAAGGTTCTTCTGACTTCCGGGAGAAAATTTATACGACATGGTGTACACAAATTATAGAAAAAGTTTAGAGCTTTTTTATTTTAGGAGCGACAAAATTGTATTTTGCCTAGTGCACTATTTTTACTTGATCCGGCCCTATATATTTATTACAATTTTGTTTAAAAATATAACTATAAATAATATATTAAAATAACTGTAAATCAGTTCCTTAAATATTTTCAATATTTCATAGGTTATAAAAGTTACAAAAATATTTCCTGAAAATGTTAGTGTATTTAAATAAAATAAAATATTTTTATGATTTTGTGATCATTGGACATTTTTTTTAAATATGTATAATGTCTCTTAATATTTATTAATAATATGTATCTATAAATTATCGAATAAAATTAATAACCGGTTCCAGTAGCATTTTATGTACAAAATACTGCTTTGCAAGGAAAACGATCACAATTTTTAAATTTAACAGATTTTAATTATTATTATTTCATTTTTTTTATTGTAAAATAATATAAATATTACAATTAGGATTTAACTTAAATTTACGAAATGGATTTCATTTGTAATTAAATTCAAACAACTCTTAGTTTTACCTAGGTTTTATCTGCATTGTATAAAATATTCTTCTCTTTAAAATATACAAAAAAATAAAAATAAAAATTATCAAAATCAAAACATGTGAATTCTACAACATGTTATCACATTTTCCGTAAAATATGTTTAACAATGAAAATATTAGGATAGTATTAAATTTAATGTTATGTGCAACGTTTGATATTAACTTTTGTATGTGTGTGGGATAGTTATTTACTTAAAAATATGTAAATACATAATTTTACTCACACTATTATTACTTACATATATTGATTCACTAAATTACACACTCATATATCTCAGATGCTACCGATACAACATGTAATTAAAATCGTTCCTTAATAAATAGTTGGCACTGGGCCCCTTAATAAATAAATAATATTGTTTAATTTTTGACACGGCGCTCTATATAGGTAATTTAACTTACTACATGTATGTATTCACTTGTGGCTTCAATAATGTTGATTTGGCACACACTATGCAATATTATAATGCATGGGTTGATAATACTTAATATATTATATCTTTTCTTATATATTATTAATTATTAATAATATTTATTATTTAGGAGAACGCTACATATGCGTTATTTTACAGTAAAAAACTATTTTGAGAGAAAAAGTTGTTCTCGGGTTGTAGTTTCGGTAGTTAAGAAATCAAATGTTGACACAATATTAAAGAAAGAATTATATGTGTTCTACCGTCATTTTTTTAAACAAATATAAAATCTTAAAAAAGTTATTCATTTTGAAAAATAATTTTTTGGGGGATATTTACAGATTGTATAACATTAGTTATATTTATGATATCGATAAAATAACGACAGCACAACACAGATTTTTTTTGTTTACAATATTTTGTCAACATTTGGTTTATTAATTAAAACTACATCCCGAAAACAATTTTTTCTCACAACAAAAGAGTTATCAAGATAGAATACCTCATATATAACTTACATAAAGAGATATTTTAGTCAATTCATTATTTATATTAACAACATGTTCAATTATATAAATTCTGATGGACAATTAAATTGAATATTTTTATAATTGGTCAATTTATGGTTGTATAAAAATTAATTAATACAAATATTATAATAATTTTCATGATAGTAACTACCAATAATTACATTAGATTATCCCCTTCATTATACACATATATAATAATATATTGACTTTTTATAAATATCTTGTAGAAAATTATCACTAGTGAAGTTGCATTTCCATAATACTTTAAAATACCTAAATACCTTTAATTTAGTATATTATTATTTTATACATAAATTCCAAAAAATGAATATTTAAAATTTATAAATTAGTATTTATTAAAAATATATATATATATATTTTTGTTTGAAGAAATTATTTGATAAATTTAAAATTTTTCAAAATTAAGAAGAAATCTTACATACGCTTTTAAATAAATTTGAATGAAATGGAACTCCAACGATTTAGGAATAAATTATATGTAGTCCCACATCACTTTATTGTATTTTTAATTATTAATAACATTTTACTGAAATAATTACTTTTGCATTTCTCATTTTTATCAACTTGTGATTATCATTGAACATTGAATTAAAAATAATTTTTTAAAACATTATCTAGTAGCCTAGCTTAATTTTAATATGATGTTTTTACTTTTTATTGGTCAATATTAAGGCTGTGAATTTGTAGAAAAATGAAATTTATTAGCTGATTATAAAACGTAGTTACGTAACGATGAATTAAATTTTGAAACTTTTACTTTAAACTTTTTTGACGTTTTTAATTTTTAGGTCATTTTTGGACCTTTTAAATTATTTTTTCCTTTATTTGTTTATATTACGGTATTTTTATAATTTTAAGTCAACTAAAATTTTTACACATATTTCATATATTCATATTTTTTTTATTTACATATGCTGTATGTACGGCAAACTTATATTTTATTTACTTGTTTTAAAATAATTTACACAAACTGTATATGTATATAAGTACAGTATTTGATTTGTCACGATTTGATAAGATAAGGTGATTTGGATCATTAACTATTGTGACATATCAGTAGTTAATTTTCAAAGTAGGTAGACAAGTGTAAACGATTAGGTACTATCGTATAGTATAGGTACCTGTTTGGCATTCGCCTTTCGTGAATGTATATAGTGAAGTAGTCATAGAAAAGTTCCCATATCAACATCGCTTGTCTCATGAAATTTTCGAAAGTACGTTAATACGAGTATATTTGGCGCAGTTATTTTTACTACTGATGGTAAAATATTATACTATAAAGTATGTGATGTAAAAGTTTTAATCGAAAATAAATTTACGATACAACAGCACATTGCCAGAGAATAGTATACTTTAGGTGTCGAACAAAAAATAAATAAATAAAAAGAAACTGAAAGTCTTCAAACTTTAATTAGAAGTTCATTAAAATCAACATGTAATAGTGATCTTTGTAAAGTTTTTATGTACAATATACTACTTAATAAGTTAACGCTACCAACTTTTCATAGTTTTCTGGAAAAAAAAATCAATAAAATTCTACGAGTCTAATCAGTATTGAGAAAAGCGTATGTGACTAATTGTTACCAAAATATGAAGAAAGAACGTATGCATCAAACATATTATTTATAAATAAGACTATTTAAAATTTTAAAACTTTGATTTTCAGTGAATTAAAAAAAAAAATTTAGTACGTATTTTATAAAAAAATGTTGGCATTTTAATTGCATTTTATACGGAATTTTAAGGAATTTTAAATGCATTTGTCAAGGTTTTACATATATAGTGAATTTAATTCACAGCACTAATTATTATAAACCAATTTTTTTTTTAGTTTATAAAAATATCATCAATCTAAAAAGAATATCTATCAAAACAGGAGTATGTTGGAAACTAGTTAATATTTTTAACTACCATATTATGTTTTTGGTTTGGTATATATATATATATATCTATACGATTATATGTAAATTGATAAAACTAAGAATTTATAATTTTAGTTTATATAAATACATAAAACATAATAAAATGTATTTAATTTATAACTAAATGATTTAATTAATTTGATGAAAGTAATTAAAAAATAAATTATTAAATTAATATTAATATGATTCTAAGTTAAGCATACAATGTACTGATATATTTAAATTAGGTCTTATGAGAACTAAATTAAATACTTGGTACTCTTTTAAAATATCAATTGTATTTAAACATTGTTTAACAATTAGAATTATTTAATTTATTTGTTTACAAGCAATGTTCTGTATAGGTTTTATAGTGGTAAATAAAAATAAATAAAGAAATAATATTTTCTGTGAACCACTTATCCTTACGAACAACAATTAACGCATAGGCATTTTTCGTCAGTTCAGATACAATATAATACATCAGTAAGCTGATTGGCCACACGAGTGATATTTTATCAGATGTTCTGTATGGTTTTAATTTGTTGTTGTTTGAAAAAACATAGTCTCATAACTATAATTCAATAACGATACATGTGCTACGACCGTTCATATATATACTCTCTATATTTGATATAATTTATTTATATTATATTATATATTTATTATGGACAACATTGTAGCATTATGAATGAGTTATGAACTATTACCTAAAAGAAAGGAAAATCAATAATGTTGGGTTCATTCCTTGTTAAGTACCTAATCGTTTATCAGAATTAAAATTCATAATACAGTGTCACAGTCTCAAAAGAGTTACAGACAGTTTTTTTAATTATTTTAAAATGTGAGTATCCGCGTTCTATGTCTTAATGACCACGTTAGTTCAATAATAAATGTTAAAAAACGGATAAAAATATGCGGAAATATGAGTTTATATTCATCGGAAGAGGACGTAGAGTAAAATGCGTATTTTATACTATTTGTCAATATAGTCAGAGTAATGTTCTCGTTGGAAAATGTTTGTCAGTGGGTTCTTATTAGTATATTTCAATACATTATGTAGCCAAAATAAAAATTATTGCACGAATTATTTATCTCGTATTAAATCATAGGTATAACTGGTAATTTTCTACGTGTCGTACGATTATTTAATGGTACGGTATAATTTATTTTTATTGTGTAAACAGCTCTATTAATAATCATGTTATTTTACGTATTTTACGATAATATATTTGACGATAAATAAATCATATGATGAATTGTCGTTCGTATGTTCCAAGCAATGAGATTGTATTATTTTTTTAGTCACAGAAAAATATATTGATTATATTTTTGAATTTTCTTAAGTTTTGTAAGAATGTATAATATAAAATTTTACTATAAGTTGTATAATATCATAATCTATAATAATATATCTTGGTTTATGATCTGTTTTTATGTCTATATATTAATAAAAGATTTTTTTAATAAAAATTTAGTTCCTTTTTTAAAAGTTGTTTTGTTAGATTTTTTTTACGTATATTAGAAGAATTATGTATCATTGTTGATAATACATTTATTGTGGTAGCTACATGGATTTTAATGTTAAGATGGAATTTTAGTGATTAAATACATAGGTATCTACTTAATAGTATTTATGTAGTATTATGATTTATACCTATATTAAAATTCATAATACAAATTATCTCAAATAGGTACATTTTTTAAAATTATTTACAATATTATGACGAACTTGTAGTTATTTAATTTTGAAATTATTTTATTTCTATTTAAATATACTACACCTAACATTCATAAAATTCATACAAGTTATTACATTATTTTGTAAGTATGGTTTTATATAATATTATATACATATATGATTAATAGTCATACAATATAATGCATATAGTACATTCAATTTAATACTTTTAAGGAGTTGGTATTTAATTTAAAAATTTTAATGTTATAATCATGTTTGGGTATTCTTGACAAATACATTACATTAATTTAACTTTATATAGAAAAAGTATATTTTTATTTTCGTAATAATATTAACAAATATACATAACATTTTTTATTGCTATTTTTATGGTATTCGTACTTTTTACCCTCTTTTATCCAATAAAAACATGCGGTTTGTGGAATTTGGGTATACATGGGTTCATTATATTGACGTGGTTAGTATTTCATAATAAACTTTTGGAGGTTTTAATTTAGTAAAGTCATTAAAATTCCAAAACTAAATATGGACAAACTTATAATTATAATCTAGATAAATAATAGTTGTATTAAAAATTGAATATTATGTAGGGCGTAATGATAAATGTATAATGAGCCACAATAATGTTAAAATGAAGAATTGTATTATCTAATTTAATTATAATTAAGAAATTCATTTTTTTAAATATATATTTATAACCCTAATATATAAATCAGTCCCTTAAAATAATAGGGTTTCATTGAAATTTATTTAAATTGTGTGAGAAAACTTTTTTTTTAATTGATTCAATTTTCAGTTTATTTTATATTATGATATATCTTCAGTGTTTCATATTTTGAATTTTCTTATTCAATTAACTTATAATCCAATTTTCTTCGTCAAACATGTGCCTCATAATAAAATTACTAATAATGTCAATTTTAAAAAATTGGATTTAGAACCCTTTTAAGATGTATGCCAGTGAAATATAAATTGTTTTTTTTATGTAAACAAATATATAAATACTAAATTATATTGTATGAAATAAGAGACACCTATAATTTTATATTTTTTATAGCTGTGCATTATTTCCACACAAAGGTGATGTATAGAACCATTGCGTAAATTGATATATTATATTGAAATTGCTAACACTATTAAAACTTATCTAAAACAACCTGATCTTAGCTATAGTCCTTGATTCAAATATAATAACCAACATTTCATAAACTTTATATGGTTTGACCGAAAGTATATGATTTTCGATTAAAACAACAAAACGCATTCGACAATAAGTTTGACATTTCCGAATAATAAATCTATTGGGGATCACGTGGAATATTATTCCCAGAGGTAGTTTCTCCGTGTAATTTTCCACGGTTTTGGTTAACAATTATTATTAAAGAGAATACAATAAAATTTCGTAGATTCAACATTATGTGGAAGTCTATAAAATGGCTTTATTTTAATATTATGGTACTTAAAATGCAATAAATAAATATAATGATTGCATAAAACGTATAATAGTTAGGGAAAATTTTAGTTTTTCATAATCCACGTATTTCCCATATGATATGTTGTATTTTTGCAATATAATAATGTAAAACTCTAGGGAACTCTTAACATACATAAATATTTAACATTTCAGTGTCGTTAAACTAATATATGTAATTATTAATATTTTAAATTATTTTATCCTATAAACTAGAAATGTTTTGTACAAACCATAATTTAAATAATTTATAATGATATATAATAGTATATAAAGAAAATTAACATTCCTCTTTGATATACAAATGAACGATCAAAAATATACTTAAATAAAATGAATAAGAAATAAACAACTATGTTAGAATAAAACTATAGTTTTTAAAATTGTACAAATAAATAATAGGAATAGTATATTTGAGAGATTATTAAAATTATTTGTATACGAACTCTATTTAAATGTACATAGGATTACCATCTGAACTCTAATTGTATAGTTTAAAATATAGAAACTTAACTGATAGCTGATAATTATAATAAAATGTAAAACTTTTCATTGGATTTTATATTAATGGTATGCAGTGAAACATAATTTAATACTGTTTATAATGGGTAGAATTTAGTTTTGTATTAATTTTACAAGTTTTAAAATGTCGGAGTAAAAAACTATAGTAAATTATAGTAATTAGTGTTTAAAGTGTATATACTTATAAATCATATTTTTTACATTTGTATAATTTTGGTTTACTATTTCATAGCATAATGTATAAAAATACCAATTTTATAAATACAAATTCTATCATACTGTGTTTGTTTTATAATTATCAGCTTTACTATTTATTATCCTTAAAAATATATGTTTTATATAAATAGCAATGTACTATTTCATTGAGGTACCTAATAATTTATGCCTTATTGGTACAAAATGGGTATATTTCACTATAGGTTTACTATTATATAAAAATTTATTTATTATACTATAGTTATAAATATGTTTAATTTTTTGTACTTATTTGTATAATATATTGTTTCACCTCCAATAAAAAATAATAATATTTTTAAATTGTATTAACCTTGAAAATATGTTAAAGATTGAATCGTTAATTATAGAAAAATTAAGACATAATTTGCTTCTATACCATAAGGTATCACTCAATACTTTATTTACAAAATGACAAAAACACAGCTTAACGACTTTAGGCACTCAGAGTTTCTTGGGCAGGGTCCAATGGGGATGATTGCCAAGTCCTTTAGTTAGAGTGAGACGGTATTTTTATTGTCTGTTTAAAATCAAGGGTATTCCAGAAATTGATAACTAGGTGGGCAAATACGAGATATTTCAATTAAAACTTGATAAAAATTATAATGAAATTTTAATATGTCGAGGAATATATTTTCAAGGAAATATTTATATTTCAAGAATGATGCTAAATCTGAAGAGAAATATCTTTTTTGCAAATATCAGTTGTTATTATTACTGTATGAGGTAATATTTCAACATTTTTAATGCCCAAGGTTAACTAGAATTATTTTTCTTTAAATTTATTATGAAAACAATTATTAATATATAGAATTAAATCATAATTATATACATACATTAAGCTCAATAACTCTACAATTATATTCAGATTTTCTAAAAAAATTTAATAGATTGTGAAGCACATTGATTTAATGAGCTCTTTTTAAAGTATAATAAAATTTCAATAATTTTAATAATATAAACCACTATAAATTGAACATTATTCCATTAAAATAATTTAATTATTTATTTAGGGTTCGATATTATAAACTACAATTTAAATCTAAATAATTAATTCAATAAGACTTATAAAATAATAGATTTATTAAATATCATTAATCTTGAAAATAATTTTAAAACAAACGTAATCGATAGAATTTACAAAATATGGTATATGTCTTAGACATTTTCGTGGTCTATATTATGGTAGATTCCAGGTCAATATTACTATATATTGTCCAGATAGCCTAAATACAGTTACTAAATATTTTTAAACATTATGCGCTTAGGTTTGAGTTTAAGAATTAATGCGGTTTCGTTAGGGACGAACTTTGTTTGCAATATACTTAATCGAAAGGATTTTCATAGTATAAATATATATATATATATATATATATATGATATGTGTGTACTTTTTTTTTTACCTAAACGATGGTGATTTTTATTTTATTTGTACGATTGTACACTATATTACAATGCTGTTAGTTTTTACCAACAAATTGTATTCTTGCATAAAATATAATAATGACATGCTTTTGAAATAGTTTGTATACATACTAAGAATTTGGAAAAGGGGTCTATTTCATTATAGGTAAAGCGTATGTTTAAAATAATTGGAATTTCAAAAAAAAAAATATCTATATCTCTGTATAGTCTCCGAGGACTATTTGGATGTGAATAATACATAATACATTGTTGAAGACTTTTGAAGTTTGCATAATAGTCGAGGTAAATTAAATATTTTTCACTCAAAATTCCGTACTACTCGTTACATATATTATGTAAAATGCTATATACCTAAATATATATATATATATATATGACCGTCATAGAGAAGAAACGTCATTGCGGTCTGGTGGACTTTCGTCTACACTCTCTCGGGATCACTGCCAAGCGTATTGCAAAGGCTTTAATGTCCCAGACCTTGCAGAATTTACTTACCCTACCGTACGTGTTCCGAATATCGGCAAACACGTATGAGAGCAGAAAAAAGGGAAAACGTAGGAGAATCAAAGGAAACAAACAACTGTATCTATATACACTCATTGGCGGAATACAAGTAGTTCTACGACAATTCACGTTATATGACGGTAATCTCGAACTGTGTGCATTCCGTAAACCTACTAAAGTGTTTCTGAATGACATTTACAAGTTGTTATTTCACTGATCGCTCCATTTATTACTATGCAATATTCGATTTTAAGAATAAAAAGTTTTTATGTGTCAGAAAAATAAATTAAACGACAAACTATATCCTGCTAATAATAGTAAAAAAAATTTAATAATAATAATAATAATAAATAAATGCATGTTGGCGTATAATAGCATAGACCGACTAAAACTTTTAAATATTAATTTTGCATAAGGTATAATTTTCGAAATTAGACATCATTGTGGCTATAGAATACCAATTATTATTAATAATTGAAAAGCTTAACTATACAAACTGGATACGTAAATAATATAAATAATCGATAATGCGATTCACGATGCGTAATATCTTTGAGTATATTTTTGTTTGTTTTATATATTTTCTATACGCTTGTTAAAATGTCTAATAAATATACACAATAAAGCACGTACGCATCAGTTGTGCAAAATTAAATTACTTCCAATTAATTACCGATATGAAGTGTTTCCCAAAAATTTAACAATGGGTTGTCAACGGACGAGGGCAAAAATAATTAATACCTTCCATTTATACATTTAGACGTTCCTTATCATTTAACTCAAATAATATATCGTGTTCGTAAAAACGATTGTTCACATTTTACGAGCGAAGTATATAATAGGCGGCAAAACTAATTTACAAATATAATGGAATAAATAAAGAATAATTCATACATGTATGTGATTATATTATGTTCACTATTTCATTACTCACATTCTTCAGCTATGTGTATTTTATTTTCTCTATTGTGAAATAAAAATCACGTTGTCACTGAATATTATACACTATATTATTTATATATTTACAATATATATATATATGCATTTAAAAATAAATTATTATCACTTTACGTTTTGTTCGTTTTAGGTTCCTCAGCTTCAGTTACGTGGCTGCCTTCAACCTGTGGCTAATGGTGTGTCCGTCGGCGTTGAGCCACGACTGGCAGATGAATTCACTGCCGTTGGTCACGTCTCTAAATGACGTCAGAAACATTGGAACATGTGTTGCCATAGCATTCTTATTGTACGCTACATGCAAGATTCTATCGGATATAGACGTAAGTCTACCCCAATTTACGTATTTATATCCTATCGACAATTTCTTTACCATTTTACGTGGTACATATAACAAATCTCTGTCAATACGGTTTCTTTGAATAATATCATAACTTAAAACCGATTATTAAAAAACTCGATTTGTATATATATATATATTGTATACATTTTCATACGTATTCAAGCTGATAATAGTAATTTATCAAAAAAACTATGGATATTTTGAAAATTATATTTTCATGATAAATATATATATATATATATATATATATATATATATATATATATATCAAATAGTTTTTTTAAACAGTGTAGGTTTTTACACTGTTTTAAAAAAATATTACCGTGTATACATTTACGTATACATTCTTGTTGATCTTTTGTATGTTAATTTTCAAAAAATGCATTGTAATAAAAAAAAAATGATTTTAAATATCGTGATGTTTATTTTTAGTTTTTATATAAATTATACGGCTAAAGTAACATGTAAAACATAAATACCTAATATGTATTAAATATATACATTATACATAGGTATTATATTTATCATTCGTATATAAGAATACTATAGATTGTGATGAAAGTTTTATAATAAAACACATCCATATTGTTTATTTTGAAAAAATATTTTAAATACAACATCAAAATAATTAAAAATATATAAATTAGGGTTAAGTGCATATTAGTGTTGTTGTTTTTTTTAATATTGGAATATTTTTCTTGTTTTAATGTATTCAAAAATCCGTACATTATTTATGTTGTACAAAGGTATAGTATAGCATTTTGCTGGGATTTATTATGATAATATTACAGATTTTTGCTTCTAAATTGACATTTTATAGAGACATTGTCAGAACTTTATTGTTTCCATCCAATTATGGTAAACGTATATTATGTTTCTTTTAAAAAAACTATTAACAAAATTCAATATCATGTAAATTTTCTGTCTTTAAGACATCTGAGTAAATCGATAAAAACTTTATGAAACGTAAAACTTATTTATTGTCAATTGTTTCTTTACACTTATTTATTGTATATATATATATATATATATATCGTATAATGTATTTTGTTTAAGAATCGTCAATGAAAATATAAAATGACATTTCCATTTTTTTTAACACGTTCTATAATGTTTACGTGATAATATTATTACAAATCTGATTTGAATATTAGTTACATTTATATATATCATAAACTCTTTTTAAAATCCCTTTAATAAAAAATAAATAAAGAAAACGAGACATTCACATTGAGGTTATACGTAAACTGTTCACACAAAACACAATTTATGACGAAAATATTGCAGTGAAAACAACATAATATAATATCGTTAAGTTTGGGTAACGTAACCAACCAAATGACCATAATTAATGTAGGGAGATTTCATGAACGACACCACATAGTGCTAACAGGAATTCGGAAGGTGGACTTTACGTGAGTTATGTTTTCCGTCCTTAAACCTGCGTCTTTAGACCGGGTGTCTCTTTCCGTTCGCCCCCCCCCCCCCGACATCACCTCATTGCCAATGAATTCTAGGTTTCTGTGTTTTCCTTTTGAAAAGGAGGCAGTGGGTAGATGTTAATCCAGAACGGATACCAAAATTTTATGCACAATCAATTTAAGGAAGGCATTTAATGATAAGCGGGAAAGGTCGTCCTGGCGAGCTCGTTAACATTTGGTCGAAACATTTTGGCAAAGATAAACGCCGAAATAGGTCAACTGACGAACAACATTAATTTAAGTATATATATATATATATATATATATAGGATATAGGTATATACTATATTATACTGTTTAGGTTGGTAGGTATATAGTGTACACAGGGAAATCCAACAGGATTAGAAAATCGTAAATATATCATAAATGTTACTATTCACTGTACTATAGTTACTCCAAAACAAGAATATACCATATACGATATGCCATAGTATATGAGTTTGTAAATTAATATTAATATTTTAACCAAAAACAATAATTTAAATATGATAAAAATAAAAACAAATACGATACATTAACTATACATTTCTAGTACAGTCTATTAATTTTTTTTCACATAAATATTACTATATAATTTTCGAATAGGTAATCTTTTAACGAAATTAGTTGTTCAGCTTTATCGTATGCCTATAATCTAAATTAAGTACGCATCAAGCTAAAAAACTTTCAGTCAACATGGTAGAAACATAAATTTCCAACTCGTTGGTTCCGAGATTCTATTTTATTTATTCTACATTTTCGTTTAAAATGTAAGAATTACAATTGAAATTCAGAATATCGATCACTGATTAAACAGTTATAATGAAATTTCATCCTTTCCCATAGTCATTTAAGTTTAATTAATGATTTTTTTATTACTAGTGCAGATTTTAAATAAAAATTATACATAATAAATATGTTTATTTGAAGATCATTTTAAGTTGGTTCTTTAGTTTTAATACTCGATAAGTCTCAAAAGTATAACCTAAAGTAATATTATACATCACGTTTAAAACTGGATTATCTTGTTTTTCAGTATTGCGTCCCGTTATCTCAACAAACTTCAACAGGACACTTGTTGTTCTATTTTTTTTATAATTTTTGATAAAATGACGTTTTTTGCTTATTTTTTAAAAAGTGATTCCTTGGTTTTTAGGAACATTTTTTACACAAATGATCTTTTTTTAAATGTCCGGTTTTTTTAATTTCTAAATATGATCTTACTATAATAACCAATATATTGATACTATATTATTATTGTATTGTTAACACACTTGTAGACTATCATAATATTCGATCTATTACGTGGTCGACGATTAGTGGTGGCCTTTCGTCGGTTTTCATTCGAATATTCCCAAATGACTCGTACGTATACAATATATGAAAACAATGTGTACAGACCGCACTGTTGTAATTCCGTAGGTATTGAAATTTTACTCTGTTCAAATATGTATAAAATAATTTTAGACTGTATCGTAAAATTCCCCATTGGTATTAAATTACAATATTATTCCATCTGTTTTACAGAAAGGGGGAAAAACGTTGTATTCGCAGGTTCAATTTACGGAACACTAACCTCGAGTGTTTTTTTTTTTTTTTTTTTTTTTGTATTATTATTATTATCATTCGCATGCAAAAAATGTCCCTATTGTATTCATCTACTATGAGCATTGGGTAATTTGTTCCACTTCCACCGGGTACGTGTCACAATCGCCGTTGTCGTTAATTTTCATTCTCAAAATAATAATAATGATAAAAAATATCCACTCTTGTTGATTCGATTCTGACCAAATCGATATACTTATTTCGAGCTTACTACGAAATTTTGACCCCATCTCGTGATTTTTAAATGATTAAAAGATTATTTTTCAAGGTTGAAACTAACCAAATATTTCAGATATAGTTAAAAATTGTTGAAAATAATATCAATTATTAGTTCGAACTCATAATGACTAAATAGTTATTTATAATACAAAAATAATAACAATAATAACTTTATCAAATGGAAGTTTTTCATACTAACATCCCACCAGCAATAAAATATTTAATGAATATACATATGTATACATATTAACAGAAAAATTATATGATTTAAAAATATTTTTTGACCATTGCTAAAATGTTGTAATATGTATATATGTATATCCAGTGGAAGTTTAAGAACTCTTTTTTTTGGTGGGAGAAATCCGTTTATACGTATACAATATACATAATATATTATACTTAATTATAAAAAGGATTCGTGAATTAAATTATACAAAATTTCTATAGTATTCATCCCCTCTCCATAAAATCAACACTGTATATATATATGAATATTTTTTTGTGGAATAAACTAAAATTCTGAAGGGGTTAAAATTCATACTAGGGAGCTTGACCTCCTTAAATATGCTTATGATTCCCTAAAAAAATAATTATTATTTTTAATATCTTATTTTCCTTTGCACAGTAACTAAATTATTTGTATCAGGTATAAAATTAAATAAACATATTATGTATTCTTTAAAATTGTATTAAGACTGCCCAAAAAATGTTTTTTTTTTACCACCATATTTTGTGTATTTAAAAATATTTGCATAAGATTACATTTGGCATATCTCACACTAATCATAATAAAATATTTTATTATATTTTAATAAATATTCTGTCTAGAATATTGTAATCCACAACAAATATTTTAAAATATTATAGTTTTTAAATGTTGTGTGGTATTATTTTTTACTGTAGTAATTGTATATTTGTTGGATATAACTGTATATAGTTATATCTGTCAACAATTTATCTAAGGATTTAATTTTAAGATACAATAATGCACCTAAAAAAACAAAAAACAGTCAATTTAAAAACCCACGATATATTATTATTATTATTATTATTATTATTACATTACAGCCACTTCAATCGATTGAACAATAACGCGTTTTAGAACGGCATTACATATCACGTACCTCCCCGCAAAACCACGGCTTTAATGGAATTTTAGCTCACATCACCCATCGGAAATGGGCCGTGTGCACGTTATAATATATATTAAATTAATATCGTCATAAATATCACTTCGATTTGAATCAGTTTCCAGTGGCGAAATATGTTTAATGTTATTTATTTTGTCGCACGCGATACGTTATTTTTATCCCACATCCGGATTTTCATTAGATTTACGGTTTATGGGTTTTACTGATAAAATATCGCATTACTAAAATATATATAAACATAAAATAAAACCTACCATCCAATGTCACAAATTCGAGGACGATTCTGCGACGAAGAAAAATATTTTAGCCTCTTGTCCCGCATTACACTAACATTTATTCATATTTAACGTTTTCATAATTCATTGTTTTCTCCGACAAGAATATTTTCAACGATATATTTTTTGTATTTTTATTAATAGGCTTGATATGGCTTTAATTATATTTGACATCCGATAACAATATTATCGATCATTAACATTCCAAAAATTGATAAATGAATACTAAAATAAAATCGACTGATAATACTTAGATATTATAGTATGATTGTTTGATAAAAAAAGTTGTAATATATATTTATCCTAAATAAACATGTAAGTTTATATTTATTTTCAGACCCAAAAACACAGTGCCCAAGTATTGGCCGCTCTTCTACTCGTAGTCCCATACATTCCTGCTTCCAACCTCCTAGTGACAGTAGGATTTGTGGTGGCTGAAAGAGTACTTTACATACCCAGGTAAATATGTTTAACGAAAATATCTCATAAAATTAAACTTTTTAATAAAATTATATTATTAGAAATAATGCAGTTTTATAAAAATAAATAATAAAATTTAAAAAAAATCATTTTTTTTTTCAAATAAAAATCTATGGAGAAAGTTAGATAAACATTAATAATTTATAATAATTATAGATCTTTAAATTAATTGTTTATTTTTTATCTCAAAAATAATTTAAATACATTTATTTTAATTAAATTCATTAAATAGTTTATTAGGTATTTGCCTGATTTTTAAATGTATATGTAACGCATATTAATTGTATTTTATCCTATAATATGCATATACCATATTATTATATATTGATAGGTTTTATGATTTATTTTTACGGTTCTGTTATAATATGTATTATGGTTGTATACCTTTTTGAATTACAAAATTGCTAATTTGTATTGTTTTTTTTTTTTTATCAATTTATTGCCAATATCGAGATTACCTTTCAAACTATAACCCATGTTCAGTAAATTTATGAGGGTAAATTCGTAATTATCATATTTTTCATATTACCAATATAAAAATATGTTTATATTATAAAAATGCTTTTTTTTTTATCAAAACTTATGTACAGATATTTATAGTTTTTACAACCAAATAATGTTATATTAATAATTTATAGCATGGGACTCATTCTGTTATGCGTATATGGACTTCAAACACTCCTTAATCATAAAAAATCCTCAAATTGGGTCGTCATCACAGCTAAATCCTTAGTGGGCTTTACCCTCTTGGTATTTGTAGCCAGGACAATACTGAGAAATAGTGATTGGCTGTCTAGACCAACCATTATCAAGTAAGTTACCACAGATTTCAATTTGTGTATTTGTAAATTTTATCAAACAAATTAATACTCGTACTACTGTAGTATCCTTCACTTTTTATAATGTCAATAATATTCAATATTACTATTTTAAACAATTGAATAAATTTTTTTCAGACATAAATGGATTTTCTCGTAAAATCTATATTTTCAATTGTCAAATTTCATTTTGACTTATTGAAAATAAAAATATTACATAAAAAAAATCGACAGTACCTAATGCATATTTTATCTCCAATTCCCCGACGGTTCATACATTATTATATCATATAGTATAAAAGAGATGTGACTTTTCAGAGCTGGTTTGAAGACTCTGCCGCACAACGCCAAAATGCACTATAACTGGGCGAATTACCAAAGGGACGTTGGAGACACGCAGACAGCTGTAAATCACTACAGGGAAGCGTTAAGGTAAGGTACCAAAACGCATTTAAACTTCTAAAAAAATCATAAAGTGTATTCGATAAGCCAAAATCGTATTATGTTCATACTGTAATACCGAAATAGAAAAATAAACCTATGATAAATAAATATAACGTTACTGTAGTCTTGAATATGAATTTCTCTTGGGTATTTTTATTCATTAGAATTAAGAAAAAGAAAATTAAAATTTTGTAAAGCCATAAATGCTCAAGACTATGTCATATCGTGGATGGTGATATGATGCATTTGTATTAGGTTCTTTTAGACCACTCTATCTCTACAACGTTGGGTTTAAAAATAAAAAATGAAAAGTCGTTGCAGATTCAAAGTCACAAAGACGGCGGGTATCTCGGGCCATTTTTTTTAAATGTTTGCATATATATAATATGTACATTTTTTTCTTTCGAAAAATAATTATTATTGCAAGACGTAAAGACGACCATATCTCGGCGTTCCTTCTGTTTTTATCTTTGGTTATTTTTCACGAAGACGGTCGGGTATTAAAAAAACGAGTTTTATTGTGGAGATACTCGAACAGCGTAGACAATATTTATGACGAGGGATCCGAGGACTGTTTGTTTTTCTGTTAAAGGTTAAAACGTGCACAAAGCGCAAGATAAACTGCCGCTGTTATTCGTGACATGTTAAAATATAAATAAGCTCCATTGGGATCTAACGAAAACTTCGGTGAAGCATAAATTATATGTTTTTGTTTGTATTATCCTTTCACTGATAGTGGCTTGGCTTCACTATATAATTGATTACATTGTGTTTAATTGTTTCAATTGTTAGGCTTCATTATAATTATTTTACTTTTCCCAAACAAGTTTCTTTTTTTATCAACATTATTATTACAACTGACTTCAGTTAAGCGCAAGTGAAGATTACAACTTTTAAAAGAATATTATATACAATTATATTACAAATACTTCTAAACCAATCATTTTTAATTATATTTAATACGCAGTAAATTATTCTTAAATAGATAATTATTATTAATCAAATAATGATGTTTAACAACACCATATGCGATAGTACATATTATATTCGTTGAAATTTGGCAGAAAAAATTAATAACAGACATGTTACCTATATAAAATACAAAAAATAAATAATCAATTGGAAAATTCAAATTATTCAATAATTTGTGATGTTTTTTTAACGTTATATTTCGTCGTCTGGCTTAAATAATATAAGTTTCTATATCACGTTATATGACAGTGTTAAGCTTTTAATCATTCGTTTTCGTGCGTTTCATCTCCCTCGGGCCATACACGTATCCTTTAAACAACCGTTCGGCATTCGTGATGGGTTTTAAAACACTGCCGGCAATAATAATGAATATTGTGAATATGTGCGGGGTTTTTAGTTTCCGCTCGGTGATTACAACAGAACCGCACCGAACTTCGTCAGCAACAATCCGATGATGGTGGTTTCTAAACAAATGCGTTCATTAATTTCGTGTTTCGTCATTTGCATGCAAATTAACATCTTGATTTTGTTTTAAATACACTGTAAAATAACGGAAACATGCGTATTTAAAGCACCGTTAAAAGTACCACTTCAATGTCCTACATCCCCCAGAACTAAACACTAGTATTCATTTCCTGTTGGCAAACAATCTCCTTATCGACCATCCGGGCTAAGACTACTCGCACGTGTATCCGCACATACACACTCACGAATTTACCCACACAACGGATGTACAAGCATATATACGCACATACATACATACATACATACATACATACATACATACATACATACATACATACATACATACGCCTTACACGGCTGCAGTGCAGAGGTTTTCCGCATCGGAACCCTGTGTTTTCTCAACGCGACTTAATTTGAACATTACGTGTAAAAATGTCAGTGTTTTTTGCCTCGGTGGTATTACGTAACATATCCAATAAAAAATAAAGCCGAATGTAGTAAACGAAATTGAATATCGAATTAACGATAGTATCGTATTACGAGAGGAAAAAAATTAGGACAAATACGACGTTGTTAAAAGTATACTTATGAAATAGACACCTTAATATAATTTTAAGTGTAAAAAAGACATACAGACAGAGATAAAAATGTAATAATTTTAGCTTCGACCATATATGTTCGTAACTGAGTACTAGAATAAAAAATATGGTCGGATAATTCTTTTGACAGAGAAAACTAAAGAAATTGAGTTTCATAACTGGACTCCATTGTGTATTCCCTATACAATTGTTATATTATATGTACATACACATTATATATATAAATCACTGTACAATAAACAATAAGTTAAAAAAAACATTGTAAAAGTTCACTGAAAAGCACATTAAATTAATATTTTTTGGATTAACATTGTTAGAGTAATGTTCGTTATATATTTATTTTTTTTTAATATCCAAAAGTATTTTATAAGAACTTATGTAACCCTTTTAAAAGTATCTTCAATATAATACACGTAAGTACAATACTTGTATAAATTAAAAAAATTAATAAATAGAGTATGATTATAGTGAATTATGAATTACTTAATGGCAAACTATACTGTAAATCGATTTTATTAAACACATTTTTAAATAGGAACAATTACCGCCAAGTTACATATTGATATATCTATGTCATAGGTTTTAAAATTTTAATCTAATTCCTGTTATTAGTACGTTATTTAAATATAATTATAACAAAAAACAGGAAATTTTTACTAGATAACTTCCGATGATGTTGTTTCATACGAAATGCATAGCCATATTTAATATGATCGATTTATTGGAACCAAAGTTAATATATCTACATTATCTGTTTTTATCTTTTCATTAGATATACACGAATCAAATAAATAATATGTTTTCACACAAAACATAAATAGTATACGTTTTTATTATACAAATGTATTTTGTGTTCAGATTTTGTTACAACACGTTTCTCCATTTTTGTTTGCAGTATATAGGGAAAAAGTATATATGGTTATAACTCTTGTCAAGACTTTATATTCACGCTAGTGTCAAATCAATTTCAAAGAAAACGAAATAGCAAATCGTTCATTTTTGGCAACTGTAATTTAAAATACAATTCAAAAATAACCGACACGCGTTTCTCACAGGATGACGACCGATTTCTTTTTCCTACTCGCCGAACTCGTGTTATTTCATTTTCTCCGTCAACATCTCTACCACAATAAATCAGACAAAATCCCATTTACAGGTACATGGTGGAGGGAGGAGAGGACTTCGTGCGAGAAAAAAAAAGTGTGGAATAATTTTAAACGATAATACTATTACACGAGTGCAAGTTTTGAAATGGATATGTCAACTGTGCCTTTACGGTTTGACAAATTGAATGATATTTTTTTTTCCTCCAGAAACTCATCTTTCTGCTTTAGATAATGCACTGGAACATGTATCATTTTACCAACCACAAGAGTCTACTTTTCATCTTCTAGTATTATAACACAAGTGTAGATGCCCTTGAGTTATATTTTATAGGGCAATACAAAATATATGTACATATATCAAACATTATTTTTCATTGAATAAAGTGTTTGAATTGTATATCTATCTGAAATAAATATAAATATATATATAGGTATATCACTGTTAATCAGTAAAATAGAATAGTATGTATTTTATTACCCTATTCATGTACTATTATAACCATATAGGTATGGAAAAATCAAGCCCAAAAAGCCTACCCTGTGAAAGTGATAAATTTCCGGATTCTAGTCGTATTTTAAACATTAAACTAGGTACACAATTTGCTTAACCTATTATGCACAGAAACCAAAAACAAAAAGAAAAAAAACCTAATACAATATTGTAAATACTGATATTTGTAACCACAGCAACGAATTGTAAAGATAGACAGATTAAATAGTAACTATGAATAACAAAATATAATTACTATCAATTGTCAAATCAACAATAAGTATCCCTTGTAACATAACAAAGTATCAATAGGATAGACAGATATCGTGGAGACAAAAAGTGTCTACAGTTATATTTTGAAACTTCAACTGTCCGAACAAAAGTTATATATAAGCCCATATACATAATATTAAAAATTGTTAGATTTGAAATTTGAATAGCATAATGTAGTGTTATAGTTTAAGATTTGAAATGAAATATAATTTGATAAATTATGCAATAAATTTGAGTTTATTTTTTTTAAATTAAATGTAAGTAGGTACCTAATATACAACTAATAGAGTATTGAATTTTCATAACCTAATATCTAAAACGATACTCTTTATTACATATAAATTTAATAAAAAAATCTGCAAATTTCAAAGTTTTTGTACACTATAGAAAAATTGAAGATTTTTAAAATTAAATTACATCCATATATTGAAAAATATAAAATGAAAATTTCGTATGTCTCTAACAATACTATTTTCTAATTTATAACAATCGTCTGTTCTTTTATAACAGGGTGTTTTTTTTCTTTACACAAAGAGGTAAACATAGGGTAATCATTAAGGTAGACATAGAGATTGAATTACGCATCAAAAATTTCTTTATCTAAAAATACCTACTCAGGCCTTTTACCCCAAACTATTGTGTATCTGAACACAATACGCATTAAAATCATCATTATAAAACCAATGCTATTAATATGAACTATGTTCAGAATCTAAAATTTAATAATTCATCATTCATAAATAACGAAATAGGTACTTTTGAATTATAAACGAACATAAATATTTATGTTTAATTCATAATGACCTCTTAATCGTACATTTTTAACAAAGCTATTAGCATAAGTATACATTTTCGAAATGACTTAAGTCGTATTTTAATAGAATATTATAATATAACCATTATATAATATATATCTAATCACAATTATACCATACATGATACAAGTAGAGGAGACTACTGACTGGTTAACAATGAGACACAGTAAATAATGGAACAAATCATTTAAAATGATAGCAACTGATCAAATATTTTTTTCTCCTATTAAATGGTTTTGTCGTACCATTAGTTTTCAAAATTAACACTTTGTATTTATTATTTATTACATTTATGCGTTGTATCAGTAGTTGATATGAAAATTCAAATTTTATATAGAAAAATTTGCTTAAGTAAATATATTTAAAAAAAAAACATTTAAATAATTAACGAAGTACTAAGTTTAATAATCATATATGTGTGTATGTATATGTATATATATCATTTAAAAATCAAACTATATAATCATCTACACTACATTTTCTTGTATAATTTTTAACGGTACACGATGTAATAAAAAAAAAAATTCATTATACAACATATCGCAATACAGCAATCGGTGGAACCCAATTGAGTATAAAATGGCAATTTTATAAATGGTTGAACATAATTTCCGGCTAAACTATGGTCTAAGCAGAACAAATGCCAACTAACACGATTGAGCATAAAATATACTCTGATATTGCCAAACCTATACACGATGAAAATTATTTTTCTTATCTTTTACAAACTATATTGCCATAAATATTTGTCTCATACTTCATTAATTTAATTTAAAAAATTTTAATTTTAAACGAAAAATTAAAATATTTTTTTGAATTTTTCGAAAAAAAGGTGCAGTTTTTTTTCATTAATTATGTGGTTATGATTTTAAACTCCTTTAATATAAAATTATTATATATTAGTTATTATAAAATCCTACTACAAGCTATAGGTACTGAAAAAAAATATAAATAAGACAAAAAAAAAAATGTAAATATATAATATATATATATATATATATATTGAAGCAGTCGGATTTTATTCTGGACTGCCTCGTTAATGATTAGAACAAATGATTTTTGCTAAAGTCTTTGATTATGAACATATGTACATATAATATTAAATTTAATGTATTTAAAGTGTTATTGTTTATACATTATTTACAATATGAGGCGGGGATTCGCCGGGAGGAGATACAAAGGTTGACTACTAGAGCCCCACGTCCGGGATGCATATAAGCATACCATACATTGCTACAGACCCAGAGACAAATCGCGAGCTCTGATTGGTTGTATTTAACTAGTGATAACAATTCAAATTTTTTTATCCAACTATAATAAATAGTAACTGTAGTATCACAGATTATAAATTTACATTAATTTATTTTATATTTTATATTTTATAATAATGAGTAATTACTTTATTTATGCGTACCCTAATTCAGTGAGTTTAAATTTAAATTAAAGAATTTGAAATTGAGATTAAATTAAAAAAACAATTTATGTAGAAATTTTGATTTTCTAGTCTTAAAGTATATTATCTGTTTTCAATTTGTTTTTTTCAGTCTAAACATTAAAATTAAATTAAACAATTAAATGTGGATGCAATTAAGATTGTTAATTAAGTTTCTATATTTCAAGATTTTGTATAATATTAATATTAGCACTACATAATGTGGTTGTAACATATTTATTATTATTAAGATATAATTTACAAAATTATTTTCATCTGTTTTATTAAAACGTGTTATTGTCTGTCTCAGGCCGTTATTATAATATAATGCTTAAAAATATAATAAAAATAAATAAATAAATGCTTTAATATAGCTTAAAAATTAAAATTTAATATGTTCAATCGGTTTATGATCAATTGGGTTGTATGTACAGCAATAATTAATAAACTACGGTCAGTATACGAAATGTAAGCACTTTTCTTGTCAGATAAAATACTGGTGGTGGATGTATTCATTGTTTTCAAATAATCATAAACCATTTCTTTCAATAAATTGATTCTGTATTTTAAAGTTTTAAAGTACAAAAAAAATTAATTTTCTATGGAAAATTCTCTATTTGAAAACCTCTAATTAATTTTAACTACCCAAAACATGTAGGTATACAATATACATACTTTAAAAAATTATTGTATATAAATCTGTAACAATGACAATAATTTATTTGTTAATCTTCGTATTATAATAGTTTTTTAAAAATCAGTATTTATGTGGACGATTATAAAAATTACAAAGTACCAAAATTAACAATTTTACTACCAGATAGTTCTTTAATCTATAATTCCTACTCAAATTTTTTTTATCAAAATAAAATTGTATATATAAAATAAATTATTGTAAAACCAATACATTGCTCACTGTGCTAAAAATCTAAATCTATTCACTTTTAATATATCATGTATACAGATAACATAGATAATACTTAAGGTAATAGTCTATGTGGAGGATTTTTAAATTATTATTAAATACAGAGACAATTTGATTTGAAATTTAAATATTTCAAATAGTATTAATGCAATTTCTAAAAAAATATAAATTTTTAAGCCTTAGAAAATGTATAAAATATTAATGAAATTTCGGAAATATAGTTTCACTAATACTTATATTAAAACTAATAAAACAATTGTTAATCTTATTATGCATTAACCCGTTTCCTTTATTTTCAAAAATAACTATTACATCATAATAATAATTATATTATAAACAGTACTTACAATTTTTATCATATTTTAATTTAGAACTTCTTAAAACATAGTTTTTAAATATTATTAAAGAATCAGTAAATTTTATTAAAGAAATTGATAATAGTACCTAATTATTTTATTAGTATTTTATTTTTTTGAGTTAATTTAAAATACACATTTAAATTATAATTAGTGAAAAACTATATAGTATTTAATCTACAATTTGTATTTAATAAGCTCGTTATAAAAATAATTAAAATTGCAAACATATAAATCATAAAAATATTTCAAAAAAATATAAAAATTGATAAAACACGTATAATATATGATTATGTCATATCTGTTTTGGTATTGTTTCGGTTATCTACTTATATGAACAGTATAGATAACCATCATATTGTTATATAAAACGATTTCAGGGTGTAATACTACACTTATTTATTATGATTTTTTTTCACTATGGGGATGACTTATAAAATATATAGTTATTTTCGGTCATATATCGTATCAATTTATTTCTCATAATATATAATACACATATGAACCCGTATGAAAATAAATGAATACCAGTTGCCGTTTTACTGGCACAATAATTTTGAATTATTTATTTGCGGGTTAGCTTTGTAAAATAAGTGAAATAAATATTTTTTTTCGGTTCGGTGTACGGCTAAATGATCGTAAAATTTTAGACACACCACCGTATAATCGAAATTTTATCCACCGATATTTTATCGAGCAATAATAGTTCTAATAAAAAATGTATATAAAAACAAATACACACATATGAATAATAATAACAACAATAACCTTTTAGCGTTTATGACTTCAATATAGCCGGATATTGCGCTATTGCGGCACTGTTCTTTTTTTTTTTTATAATAGTTTATTCTTCCTTTTTGAATCGCGGTTGACGGAAAGTACATAAAATGCGGACGAGTTTTTCTTTTCTTTTTTTTTTTTGAGAAAAATATTAATAGGCTCAGCTAAAATATAACATTTATAATCAGGAGTTCTACCTATTTGTAGAATTTCATATGAATTATTATATTTATATAAATACTATAACTGTATAATTATAGACAATAATGAATAAACTGTGGTTTCGTCAATGGACATGTGTATGTTTAATATTTTTTGGATTAAATTGTGGTTTTCAACAGCCTTTATTTGAATCTTATTATAACTTATTTAACCTCAATATTTTCTAGTACAATATTTTGTTTGCGAACTATATAGTCAACACAGTTTAGATATATATATTCATCAGGTGAATTGCATTTATTTTATGAATTTTATCCTGAACACTATATAATATACACTATATATGTTAGGTATTTTTTTTTCATTTATAATGACTGTAAGGTAACTCCTATTACTATAAATATTGATGACATAATTTTATTAATTTAAAATGTTATATATAAAAGTAAGTTCAGAAAGACCACTATGTGGGCATACTAAATTTCTATTATTTTAAACAATAAACTTAATTATTAAATTATATTAATTCTATAAATATTTTAAAACGTTTTTTTCAATATACTTTACTGATATATAGAAACCTAAAACCAATGAAATTAATAAATATTGATATTGGTAAATATGACAACGAATTGTAAGAACGGTTGATTGTAAAATGAACAATCTTTCGAGTAACCATGATAACTAATCGATAGGATGGATTTAACAGAGATATAAATGATCTAAAATTATGTTTGATAACCGAAAAAGTAATTAAAACATATTCATCGAGTTATATATATATATATAACACAATCATAAACTATTATTAATTGTAATACTAATATAGTTTAAATAAAGAATTAAATTACATAAATACCTTACTATTAATACACTTATAAATATGTAGATATTCGTACATGATTATAATATATATTTTTTTATATAATATAATAGGTAATTTATTAAAAAAAAAATCAACTACACTATATATCATATATAATATACGGTATAATTAAAAACATTATTAACTAGATAATATCTATATTATTATATTATGTTATTTATGTATTATATGAAAAACTAGAAAAATAATTTTGGAATATTGGTGTGATAATAATTGTAATAATTGTATTTAATTATACAATATTTGTTTGTAAATAAATAGGTATTTAGTAAATACGAATTTTTTTTAAGTTTTTAAATAATTTAAATAAATTAAAAGTCAACATTTGGTTACGGGAAAGGCAGATATATGAACAAGCACAAACTAACTAATGTTTAATAATTAACGTGTAATGATTTTAAAAAAAACTTGGTCTACATTGAAGTTTTTTACACTAGAATCATCGTATATTATCATTTATTCCATGAACAGAAGGTATATAGATACAAAAAAAAAATACAAAAGAACAGTATTTTATTCATTTATTTAATAATTTGATTTATTTTAAATAAATCATAATTATTATTATTTATATAGTTTATATTATTTAATTTGAATAATTTTCGCGTAATTTGAATGCCTGTAGTTTATACCTGTAGTACATTTATTTCAAGGAAGAGTTTGTTTATAACATTTTATCGCGTTTATTTTTAAGAGATCTTTAGATATATCTAACAAAAACGTACGAAAAACCCGGCTTTTACTCGTAATTAAAGATCACTATGAGATTTTTCAATATAAAAGTTTTTTTTCTGTCTGGAGTTAACTGACCATAAAAACGACAGTGCAAAAGAGACAGGTTTAGCTTGATTATTAAACGTTTCAGTTTACAATGATAAAACTTTTTCAATACACTTTTTAGTATTATTTTATTTTTTTCTATACTTTTAAATAGTTACAAAATAATACATTTTATAACTTAAGAAGATCATTATTACCCTCATGATATTCATATTGTTTGTTTTAACAAAATTTTTGATTATATCAAAAACGTTGATACCATTTTTGAACTCATATTTAAATACAGTGAATCTGTAATTTTACTGTGACTTAGTTATCAATTAAGATTTTAAATCATCAAATTGCATATCTACTAAACTTGAAAAATAAGTATTATAATATTATTTTATTAGATGAATTATATATAATTTAACAAGTATAAAACACGACTGCAAAATGAAAATGATAGTTGTTCTTTGATGAAATGGAATACGTTTATATTTTATAATTTAAAATTCATCTAAAAGACAATAATACCTCTTCAATTTATTCAAATTAAATGAGTCATTTTGTTTATAAAATTATATTTAAATGCAATTTTGAAGCTTCAATTTCCTTAGAATTTTGTTACTTTAATCATCAATATTATAATATTATTTTGTAAACGGTTGGTATTTATTTAAAATGAAATCTTGTAATATAATTCTGAACATTTGTTTTTTATAAACATGTATAACATATTTTATGAAATAAATACTAATTGAAACTATGAGATATTCATATTATGAATCACATAATGTAAGTATAAAACGTTGCCATAACTAACACCCTTATATGGGGCTAGAATGAATTTATTCCAGAAACATTCGGGTTGCTTGTCTCAACATTATAATCATCTTATTTAACTTGTTGATTTTACAGGGAAGTAAAAACATGATATTGATAAAAATAAAACGGTTATGTTTGAACGTGACGATAAATTAGACTTTAGATCAAGAATATCAAGGTCTATGTGTATTGTGCAGTTTCAATATCCAAATATCGGGTCGTTTTTATTTATTGTTCGGCAACCATTGGCATAATGCGTATCGATATTAGAATAATATTCATAGAGGCACCTGGCGTATGCAGTCATAAATGTATATAATATGGGAATGATATTGTGTTATATAAATGTATTTTGGAAAATAACATATTTACGAAAAAAAAAACAATATACTTTGTGTGCCGCGTGGCCCCATTCAATATATATATATATATATATATATTTAATGTTCACTGGGAATAAATACTTGATTTTCTAGCTCAGCGAAATACAATGTCAAGATAAATTTCTTGACCTTATGTTTTCTTGATGAAACTAAACTGTTATTTCACAAGAGCAAAAGAAGTCCATTAGAAGCCACTTAAAATTAAAGACGAAAAACAGGAAACGCTACTTTTACAGTGACAAGCATAAACCACCGAACGCTTCGACTATTATCGTAAAGATCTCAAAAACATTCATTAAAACTGAGGATTTTAGATAAAACAAGTTTCTCCTTTTTTTTTCGCAACGAACGAAGTAAAATAAATATATACAAATGTATATGAATATTAATTAAAGACAAACAATTGTAAAACGAGTGATTTACTTTCAGTATTTTTATTTATTTATAACATATATATATATATATATATATATATATTATTATGTTATATTTAATTATAAAATATATACAAATTTACAAAAAGTTATAAAAACAATTCATTTTACCCTTAGATTGTTATAAATAGCATACACTTTTACTGTTTAAACACAATATATGGAATATATAATGTACCATATATAAATATATACAATATATAGATATAAAGTGTAAAATTAATTCTAGTCAAATGTAAAGAGATAAATAATTGTGCACATAGATGAAAAAAAATGTAATGTGAACTGTTAAATTTATAAATTATAAGTATTGTCGATCGAGTTATAGAATTAATATATAAGAATTAATAGTTGTATAGTATTTAATGTTTATAATTCATGAAACGTTGATAATTTATTTACTTGTATAGAAATCTCTCAAAATATAATGTCTATTTAAAAACAATAATTTCTCTAATAAAAGTAAAAATTTAATTATAATCTAATGTAAAACAGTTAAATTTAAATATTATGAAAATTATAGTTTGATCGATCATAAATATTAAATTTTATAGTTGCAGGCTGAGAATGACAAGGATCCATCATAGTATTTTTTAATTGTCTAGTATAGCATTTTAAAATGTATATTATATTTACCTTATTAATTATTTTAATTCTTTAATTCTTATTAAAAATGATTTCAATGATAATAATCATTCTACTTAGTTCATTCCGATTTAAGAATAAAGTCCTTGTGAAAATTTGGTGATATTCAGAGTTTTTACTTTAAGATTACGTATAATAAAATTCTTTGATTTATTAGTATTTAGTAATGAGTTTGGATTATGTAATCAAAAATTTTGTTCGATGTTTTATAGAAAAATATATTTAAATATTTTTATTTTTATTTTAGAATCTAAAAATTTCCGTGTTATTATTTTTGTATACTTTGTTTTTATATACTATTTGAAAACTAATCAGTCATTCTATATAAAAAAAGAAAAAAAAATTATCATTACGACTATTAGTATCTATTTATGAATATTAAATTATATATAAATATACATAAATCACTTTCTCCGGAAGACTACTACTTTTTAAAATTTTTTTACGTAAACATTCCTCTAAAATTATTCTAAAAATACGTGTACCTCCTTACATTTTAAATCTTGAAAGGCTACCACTACATCATAAACGACAGCTAAAACATGGTACCCAGAGGTGATTTATACGACCTCGTGTTGATTTAAGTAAATAGAACGGGGACGGTGAGGGAGTCCGGGTGCACAGAGAATACAGGGTCTGTATGTATTCTTCATTAGCAACCAAACGTTAAGTGCTCGTCAGGTCGTTACATAGGGCTTGTGGGCCCATCATCAGCTTAATAGCAACTCAATCTTCGCCACACCCGAATCCCGTGAAAAACTTTCATCCTTCAAATTGCATCCTTGGACTGTCGCCGACTACGACAGTTGATTGGATGAAACATCGACCGGATTCGATACAGACAACCTTTGGAAATTAGTGTCTCCCTGCAATATGTCTCTCCGCTCTCGAATTTCTAGCAGCTATTATATTGATTTTGTTTCCGACCAACTTTTGTTTTGATAAAATTTCGGAGCTTTAAAATGAACATGTGTCCGAATTTTTATTTTTTTTTTTTTGTGACATCAATCTTTTTTAATAATAATTCTTAACTTTTTATAATATATATCTGATGTATACCAGACAACGAATTTAATATGACAAAATATAGGAATGAGCGATATTAAGTTTACGTTCCGTTTATCGGTATTGCGTCTTTTTGTCCCGAAAATCTTCCAATGGAATGTTTATTTTTCTTTAAATCCGTTTATTAAATTTTTTTTTTTTATTTAAATATTTACTTTAAAATGTAAATTAGTAAGAAATTAGAAAAATAAAATAAAAAAGTTGACGTATTTTTATAATTCTTTTTTTTTTTCTTATTTTCCATTGTCAAAATAGATGTTTTTTTATAGTATTTTATTTTTAAATATATTAAACTGATATAGTAAAAATAGTATAGTGTTGCATGTTATGTGAAAGGGAGGGAATGGGAAACAAGTTTTTTTTTAATTTTCTAAATATGGTAACCTTAAAATATACGTATAGAAAAAAAATGAAAATAATGTATCAGTTAAATTGAAAATGAATTTTAATAAATATAACTTTATTATACATATTTATTTATTATATTTATGCAATGAACGATTAAAAAGTAACTCCTGAAAAGTTTTAAGTTTGTCATAGAACTTTGCATTCTCGCTATATGGTTATCTATATACTACATCAGACAATACAATAATATATATTATTTATGTTTTTATAAAACCTTAGTTTGCGTTCGTTTCATCTCGACGGATTTGTGTCTGAATAGAGTAATTTAATTATTTAAACACATAGATCTACAAGGAGATTAAATAATAGATCAAGTAGATACTTGTGTATCTAGGAAATATAATAAGCAAGGGTGAACGTAATAAGAGTGAAATATTAAAACGTAGTTGACAAGCCAAAATAGCTTTTAACAGTAAGAAAATCCTACTTACTTCAAGGAAAATTAGCCTTAAAATTAGAAATATTGAAGACATATATAATAAGTATAGCCCTATATAGGTGCAAGACCTGGACAATATCAGTGGAAGAGCAAAAAATACTAGAAGCATTTGAAATATGGGGTTATAGAAGAATGTTAAAAATAGGATGGATAGACACTAGACAGAATAACTAATAAGGAAGTTCTTGAAAGAATGCTGGAAGGAAAGTTACTATTGAAAAGTATAGTAAAAGTAGGAATGAATGAATTGGACATATGATTCGACATGGATAATTACTCAAACTAATTATAGGAAGAAGTGTAGAAGGGAAGAATCATAGAGGAAAGCCAAAACCAGAATACATCCAACAAATAATAAGGGACTAGAGATGTGATTCATATATAAAAATGAAAAGAAAATCGGATAAAAGAAAAGAGTGGGAATTGGCTGCAAATCAATCTTCGGATTGAAACCATAAAGAGAGATACAATATTAGTACATCATATTTTAGGTGTATGATATAAACTATAGAGTAATTTGATTCACTCAAGCGATATGTTTATTTTTCAACCAAAAAGATCACACATATCGATATAAATTATTTCTTAAATTATAAAAATTTATTTTTCAACTATTGGTGGTAATAACAAAGTCGAAAATAAGTACGATTTAATCAGAAACATATTTTGAAGGGTTTCAACGATATATGTAGTATGTATCTGGGCATTCCTTAAACTGCAACAATGTAGGTATCGTTTTCAAAATAATTTTGGAATACTGTTATATGAGTATAGTAGAAAATAAATTATTTAAAAATCATAATATTGTTGTCACTTTTAAACAAAGCTAAAATATAAATAGTGAAAGAATAATATTAAATAATAAATTTTATATTTAAATCATCTATATTATTATATTATGAAACTTGCATTAATACAACATAATATGAACTGAACACCTTATGTATTATGATATACCAGACGATAAGAGGAATGAGGGATACTTATATTTAAACAATTTTACCACCTCCCTATATCCTCCAAACAAGTAAGTGTGTTATTTAATATAATAAATTAATATATTTTTATAAAAAGGTGAGTATGTCAACATTAGTTTAACCAGTTAAAATATTAGTTCTAAATTCCAATACTTGTTTATGAATTTGAAAATATTTATTTTCGACTGAAAAACGATATTTTCCTTTCATTTTCAGGATCTTAATTTTGTATTCGTTATTTACAGTTAGACTTGTATTTTACGAATACTTCTTTCGTTTTATAAGTAACAATTGATATTACATCAGTTAACGTTTGACTGTTGTAAAATAAATTATTTATTATTACATATTTGTTTAATACAGTTCCCGTGTGATTGTATGTTTTGAAGTTACGTATTGCTTTTCGTTTTCCAATTTGTATTAACCAACCATCATATATATATGAAACTCAATTCTCAAAAGTCAACAATTCAGAAAACTTTTTAATTATAAACTGTCATTGATTTGATTAACGAAATATCTGAGTAACTAAAAGAAAATAACAGAAAATTTAAAAGTTCACTCTTTCGGTAAAATATATCAAGGGAATTATTTAAATCAGAGCTTGGTTCATAATACAACTTGAAAAGCACACATAATTTTTGTAATTAATATTGAATAATATTGTTTTTTCGAACCGAAAATTGATGCCCTCTTTCGGTATAGGTTGTTTATTAATAATACACCTTATAGTGGCGCGGCCAATTGTATCGCCTCCGTGGGGGAAAATCGTTGACAACAGCAATGTTTCTCATCCTTGTCGCTGTGGGTTGATAATAATTATTCACGTAAAATTACCTGGCTTTTCTTTATTTTTTATTTTTTTAATTATTTCACGGTGATACTGATTTTTCATTTTTGTTTTTCGAGTCGGTAGCCTAAAAAAATTGTGGGTGCTCTCCGGCTCGTTTAGTATGAATTTTTTTCGCTCACCTTGGTATGTCATTATTGATATTGATCATACTTTTTTGTCGGTTTTCATTCGAGCAATATTTTGCGCTTGTTTTTGGTTCTTCTGCGACGACGAGTATTCGTGTTCTAACTGGGGAATACGCTAGCTGAATGTCAATGGTTGTTTACCGTCTTCGTGATACCGTTCGCACTACAACCATTCTTGACATTTTGCTGACTCGTATTTTTCTATGGAGTTGACCAGTGTTCTCAGGTGACTGCTTTTTTGGTAATCGTATGTCGTAGAGCAAAATTCCTTCAAATTGTATAATATATACCTAATATGGGTATTAACCATTACATAAATACAGGTCCCGAGACGGTCGTGTGGGTAAAACAAAATTACCAAAATACGGTCACACAAAATAATTTACTTCGTAGTGATGGCTGACGGTCCATATATAATTAGTAATAGTAACATTCTATATAAGTCGTTTTACTATTTATTTATGCTGTACTCTTTATATAACTATATTATTTATATTTATACGTAGGTACATATCATAACAATATACTATGAGTTTCTTGATAAACAATAAATCTTGTAGAGTTTTAATAGCTTGACTGACCGTAAAATCGTGATAAGATCTTGGTTAATTAAATATTATTAAAATTAATTAGGTTATGTTCTGTTTTAGACAATAAAAATAAAAATAAAAGATAACAAATTATTTATATTGATAGTACAAATATTTTAATATTATTTTATCATATAAATAACACAAAACAACTACTAGGCATAAAAATGTTTTTATGGACACAAGAGTCACAATATCAAGGAATATATGTCCACATTTGGAATAGTAGATTACATGAAATTATGATTCTTAAAAATCTTAATACAAGGTATGAAGACTATCTACATACATTTTTTTTTTACCAAATATTACTTTTTCTTTCGGTGAAAACATTATTACCTTAATCATAGGTATAATACGTTAATTTATGCATACGCTGATTATTATTATTATTTATATTAAACAAAAAGTGATAATCAACGTAATTATTATAGAAATAATGATGGAACGAATGATAGGAAATTAAATTTTTTCAATATTATGTGTATGTTTTATTCTTTGAGATTTAATGGTGTACATTTTAACTATTATAGATTAGTTGTAGGTCATTGGATAAGAATTACATAATTTAGTCTTGTTACAATGATATATAATATACATAAACACGAATAAATTCAAAATTATTTCTCCAGCATCTCAAGATTATTTAAAATATATAATTTTACTATATTCCTTCCGTTTTTTTATCCGTCATTATATTTAATTGTAAAAACCACATGATATATTTTTTAACAAAATCTGGTTGCAATTTGAATTTTCATTTAAAGGGTTACGGTAAACGTTCGTCGAAAATCACATGTATGGTATCGTTCGAAATCAGACACAAATAGAGGGACAATAATTTGCGTTTCCCGATACATCTTCAATTCGCATACATTCCACGCGCTACGTTGACGACTACTTCCTTCGCTCGAGCTAATATCGCCGTATTACTATTCCTGTCAAGTCTCAGGACGCGGACTCGATCCTCATAGCCGTACGTCCCTGTAATCACTTTGTATTTGAACGCTGTCAAGAATACAGGATTGAAGGAAAGACGATGCTTAAGTTCCGCGAAGGACTTCGATTTAGAAATTCCACTGTCGATGTTTCGTGCAATATTCTGTGTTGTGGTAGCATAGTGCACGACAATACGAAGAGAATATAATATAATATTATGCCTTCGTATATACAGCATTTCCATGTTCCGCATTACCTTTAAGAGAAATTTACACCCGTATTTGTTGTCTCGACAACAAATTATACTTTTGTTAATTTTATCGTCATCTTTTTAACGACATTTACAGGAAAAAATATGCTTCCTTAAATTCGAATTGTAGCCATTACATTAGATGGCAATTATTATCGAATTTTAAAAACGAAATATTTTATATTATTATTATTTTTTTTTTTTATTACTGTCTGATATAAAATTTGACAAATATTCAATATAAAAATGAAAATTTAAATACTGTAACTTAATATTTAAAAGATATTTAAAAAACGATTTTCTTAAAACTCAATTATATTCCACAATATTATACGTAGCCTCATTATTCCTATAATACTCATTAGAAAGATGGAAACAGTAAATGTGAGTGTGACTCCCTCTTGATAAAACTGTAAATATTAACTAATAAATTCTAAATCATATACCTATTCTATAACTATAGATTTCAATTTTATGGTATAATTTTATCTATTTAATCTTGCAATACAAATAAGTTTAATAGATACACTTGGTAGATTTCAGTTCATCATCCTTTTGACCCTCGGATAATATAACTCAGTTATATTGTTTTAAATTCAAAATCAAAGATAAACTAAAAACCACAATGTATTTAAAAAAATATAAATAAATATATATAGGTATGTTTAAAATCTTTGAAATATTCATAACAAGACTTCTTTCGAATCTAACTACGTATTAAACTATTATAATTAATTAAAAATAAATGAATTTCAACAGGTTAACTTAAAAACAGTTGCATTTTGAGTTATCTATAAAATATATCTATATTTGATAGAGAATGAGATTCATTTTAAGTTACATTTTTAAAAACTATAGGTAATATATAAATTATATTACAAGTACCATAACATTGTAAATCTATCATTACATTTAGATGCAATAATTATGAAAGCCCATTCTGCAAGCATGATAAATTCCCGGTTTCTAAACATATTTTATGCAATGATATATTATAAAACACATAATATACATTTCCCTGATAACCGTATCGACAAACATAATTATGCATTAATTAGTACGGACAGGCGGATGGACAGAAATATGGGCAAACGAACACAATTGGGATATAAGTATCAAGAATTATATTTAGAAATCTAAATGGAGCTATTTCGAAAATTCCATAATTCAGTATTTTTTTATTTTGATATTTTTAAAATGTTTGTATATTTATAAAAGTTTTATCAAAATAATGTTACCAAAAATAGAAATATTCCTGTAGGTACATAAACAAGGAAGTACCTACACGTATGATACTGGGGGGGGGGGGGCACTGATGTTGGACTGAAATGAAAAGAGCGTTCATGCTTAAAATTACATGTCATTTCGCGCATCGCGCCAGCTCGTTGCATACGCGTCAAGACGATGAAATAGAATATATGCCGCCATCGTATGAACTTTGTTTACCGCCTAGCTCGTTTTACATGTCAACTATTCGTAAACTAAAGGGTCGGCGACGCGTAGGTTTAGTATTATACAACATGACTAAACGTGTGGTGGGCGTCGTGTGCTTTTTCGCCGACGGCATGAGGTAAAATTGAATTCATCGTATCTAGGAAATATGCAAAACAATATAAATAAATAAAAAAAAAAATATATATATAAACAATTTGTTTTACTTCCCGTTCATCGTCAAACACTTCCCACGAGACTTACACATTTTTTCTCCATTTTCCCGGTCAGATCATGTACATACTAATATCTATGACGATTCGATATACCTACGCGTTTGAATTAACTCGTATTTGCAGACACCATCTATAGACAACTCTTCGAAAGTTGTGAGAAAGTCAATATTACGTAAAAATACTTACAAATAAAATTAAAATGTAACCTTTGGATACGTTTAGTTCTTATTTAAAATATGTTAAATATAATATCCGTACTTGAAACTTAATATTATTTATAATATAACGGTATTATTTTAATACGATTATATCGATCATTCATCTTTCTCAATATACGATATGAATTATTATAATTAAGTTCATCTCAAATATTATAAAATTGTAAAAATAATGAATTAATTATATAGGGGGTCTTTTCAATAAAATTAGACAAGATAATTTGTATTTTTATTTTTTTGGAATATTCACAATTAGGATATTGTGAATACGACTTTTTTTTCCACAATGCAAGAACGAGGTATATCTCATATTATAGCTTGGTTTTGCTTTGATTGGGGTGCTCTGTTCTAAGCTTAGCTTATAGACAGAGAGTCTGATGTTGAAGGATTTATGAGAGTTTTGGTGAGTTTATTTTTCTGGAATTTTAGAGGAGAATTCCGAATATTTCTGGAGTTGACTGGACGTTTAGAGATTTTAGAGATGTGATTTTAATGTGAGGAAGATATAGATTGTGATAGGGATAAAGATGTAGAAGCTATGAAATCAGAGAGAGATGGGATGTTGGTTGAATGCCTGATGGAGTGCTTGGTAACAAACCATGGAAGATCGCAGATTTTTTTTAGAGTATTGGATTGAACTGCTTCCATTTTGAGTCTACTGGAATTTGAGATGTTGGGTTGGCGCAAGTGAGTATTGGGCACATGTAAGATTTATATGTGTATAGTTTGGTATTGATGGAAAGAGGACTTTTTGGATTTAATAGGCGGTATAGAAGGTAACGTACAGCTTTAGTTTTATTTATTTGGAGTTTTACATGTTTTAAGAATTTAAGGTTTTTATCGATTTGTATACCTAGATATTTAATAGGAGGTGACCAGTTAATTTTGGAGATTTTATTGATAGAAAAGGAACTTTAGAGATTCCCTTGCTGGAGAAATGGATTGCGGATGTTTTACTTGGGTTTATTGTTATTATCCATTGATCAAACCAGGGTTGAAGACGATTGAGTTGGAGCTGGAGATTGCGAACTGCAAAAGAGTTGGATTTGCCGGAGGAGTAAAGGAAGGTGTCGTCTGCGAAAAGGGCGAGTTTGGAGTGGGGGAGAAGAGGTAAGTCATTTATCTAAATCTCAAAGAGTTGGGGGGACAGACATGATCCTTGAGGAACACCCGCCTCGATGGGTTTGATTGATGACGAATTGGTTCCTATTTTTATGAAGAAATTGCATATCTCATATTATAGTAAATAACAAATATATTGAGTAAATTTAATTATCAGCGTTAATACCTTAACATAAAATAGACAAGTATAAACTTAGATACTACTATGTTAATTTACATGGTAAACATAATATATATATATAAAGGTATACAGATTTGTATTTCTTCGATCTATATTTTACAAAAAAAAAAAACATTAAAGCAATACAATTAAAAACAAAATATTCATTATTAATTATTAAATATACGAAACAGGTCGGTGTATTTTGACAGCATTCAAAACATTTTAATAAAATATATTCTTGGTGATATATTGAGATATTTTTAATATTTCAGAAAATATTTTTAAATAGGCACATGTTCAGTTTACACAGTGATTACAACGTTTTTGATATTATGATAAAATGCGCCTTTATAGTAGATAATAACGTTTCAATGTCTCCCTTGACGCTACTATAGTCTTTATCGTGTCAGTGGACTTACAGGCGAATCCTTGACGAGTCCGTCACGGTCGTTGTCACATGGAAGATGATATTTTCAAAAAAAAACGTTTACATGTTTCTGTTATACTCGGAAACTACTGGCACATTATAATTTTCAAATCGCGCCGATGTCTACTATATATATTATATATAAAAAAAAACTGCATTCAGAGCTTATCTATGGAGGTCACTTTGGCACTCTTCTTTCGGTCACTAAATCAAAATAAACGAATTTCAATATTAAAATTTAACCCGTTTATTTGAATATCGAAAGAGAACTAAATGTATTTTTATGCCAGAGGTAGTTCCCGTTGTTTACATTTTTATCCACGTTAAATCAATAAAGCGTAACTCCTTACGGAATACTATATATACCAGGATACGCAGTGGTAGTCGTATATATACACATATATACCCTTCCATTTCAAATATTGAAAATAGTTCGTTGTAGATGAATACAGTTATGTTTTTTTTTTTTTTTTTTCTGTCACATTAAAGTATAACATGTAAATCGGTCTTCAAATATATTTTAAACGCACAACGTTTATAATAGAGACATTCGTTTTAGCAATAATAATAACAATATACCTGTACACTTAGAAGAAAAATCGGGTCAAATACAACTGCAATCAATATTCGAATATCTTTGGAGTATAAATAGATTCTATAATTTATACCACAAACTAAGATATTATGGACTGGCAACGAATGTCCAAACTAGTTTTTTTATGAATATTTTGTGGTGCGGTAAATTATCGAATTGTGATATACCCTGATGGTATCATTAGCGGCTCGTTGGCTTTGAAAATGGGAGGGTGATTAAAAACTATTCATTTTTGAAAAGCATAGAATACAATAATAATTATGTACCAATTAAAAAGGTATTTATTAAACGAAAATAAAAAAAAAATTAATATGTAAATACGTTTTACTGAATTCTCCCTCCTATGTCTTTGTGTTTCGATCGTATAGTTATGACGGGCGATTGCGTCAACGTCACTCCAGCGCAAGAGTTACTTGTTTGCGCAACCGTATTCTTTTCCTTAAAGGACAGTTGATACGGCGCACTCGCACTGTCTGTCAGGAGTAAACACGTGTGGTAGGCAAGGTATTTAATTTAACTTAAATGATAACACCCTTTTTATTATGACGTGTAGTGCGTCTATTACAAATATAATTATAATTTAACAGAATGTAAATGGGCGCCCGGGTAGTAATAGTAATAACAGCTGATAATGATTACAATTAATGTACAAGAATAATGCACAAAACAAAAATATAAACAATACAATATTCACGTGATAACAACACAAGTTAGATATGGGGAAGCCGACAGTGAAAATACACGGCACTGACGATATACCTAGCGCCGTGAAATAGCAAACGCTGCCTCGGACGTTATGTCCGACTCGGATGATGGTTGACGAAGTCGACGTAAAAGCGGGGCTAAACACGGCCCGAAGTATAGGCCAGCCGGGCAATACCGGTGGATAGTTCGCCAAAGTTCCACGCTTACAGCGCGATCGCGCAGACTAATATTGTCGATCATTCGGCGCGAAATAAGTAGTTTTTAAATGTTCAACTTGCGTGAACATTACTCGATAACCGCGCAAATGAATAATAGGTACCTTTTTTTACGTGCTATTACCTACATAACATAATTTTAAACTCTGATTATCTTATGGTGTTTTCATAATAAGTAATGAAAAACAATTTTTACTTTCAAAAAGAATATTTTGAAAATGCATTACAATGTAAACATAAATAATTATTTATTAAAATCAATACCTAACTTGTTACACTGGACCAAATATATCTGTGATTTCAATAAAAATATAGATTAATTTAATAATATGGTTGTTAATATACGTCCAATAAAATGTTGTTGATTTAGAAACAAAATATTTGTTAATTTAACACTAAAATAACAAAATGTATATTATTGATTTAACAATATCTTTTATCAATGTCTTGGGTGAAATTATCCAATTGAATAGGTACAAAATTTATTAGAATTAACAAATATTTTGTTATTTCAGTTATAAATATTTTGTGTTAATTTCTTTCTTTCTTCTTCGTAGAACAAACACCCATTTGTTAATCAAAATAGTCAATTTAAATAGAATATTTTTCCAATTAAATAACATATTTTATTGTAATAATAAAATCTGTACTAATTTTACAAATTGTTTTTATTAATTTATAACTTATATATTTTGTGAAATTTACAAAATGAATTTGTTATTGTAAACACATTTTTTATTAATTTAACAATATATAGGTACATCAAAATAATAAAAATTGTATTATTTCAACAAATATTAATTTGTTAAAATTTGATTATTGCACATTGTTAATTCTACCAATGATATTTGGTTCAGTGTATTGAATAATTTGCTATTTAGAGGAGGGTTTTCGCCCCTACACACGAGCTGCCACTGCTGGTAAATATTATAATCTACTATAATGACGTGTACGCTTATAATAATAATACTTAAGTCGCCGACATTTTATATTATTTCTAATAGCACTCACGTTAGTAGTTCATGATATTCCGTACCAGAGTACAGTAGAGTCCATTAGTTTCCCCCACTAAAAAACCAAAACTGGCTGCACTCCCGTCAACCGATTACAATGTCTTTTCTAGTCCATAGTACCTTAGTTCGTGGTTATACACTAAAAAAAAAATGTAAAAATGTGTTGACCGAAACAACTAAAACTATAGTTCCATGGAATACTTTTTTTTAAATTATATATGAGAATAAAGGGAGATTATAGAAGTTTTTGTTTATTCAATTTTGTAAGCTCCAGCTTGAGATTACTGCCTAAAGAATCATATCCGAATATAAACAACTTCAAATTATATTTTTGTACATTAGATAAACAACGAGTTGTTCTTTTCGTTTTTATATTAATTATGTTTATTCTTTAAAAACCGTTTTTTTCTTTTACCACAATTTAAAGGTTAGTTCCTATACCTATCGAGTTTATATTAATAAAGAAAAAACTATTGGTAGGTACTTACAATATTTTGTTACAGAGTTTATATGTCATATATACAGTTTCGGAAACATCTAAAATACTATAACAATATACAACTCCGAAAATACATACAAACTTTCTTGGAAAAAAATTGAAATCATGAAATATTCTATATGTATTCCATACTACAAAGCACGTTCTACTTAATGCATAAGTTTGAATATTATATAACTTACTTCGAATATAAAAAGTGTTCTTTTAGATATATTCTGTTTAAATGGCAATGGAAATAATTAAAAAAACGATTTCAATTTAATTTTAATCGCGTAATATAATTATTTTTATAAATATAAACATTCATTTATATTTATATCAATTCATATTTATAAATATAAATATGTTTTGCAATAAGAAAAAATGTTATATATTATTACCTCCCCTATGGTGCGGGTAATCTGAGTCTGGATCAGGAGATTCGTAATTCATTGAAACAGGAAATCTGACCTGGCCATATATTTTTCCGAACAAAATATAATAATAAATAATGAACTAAAAAACCCCCTTTTTATTTTAAATACAAGGGATTTTAATTTTTCCCCTGGGGAAATAACAACTATAAATGTACAGGATATGCCATAGATAATATTAGCTAGATATAGTTATCATTGACCTTATCAAATTTCGGATTTTACCATTTATTTACTGTTTTAAAATGTAATTATAATAATTTTATGATCAACTATCAAATTATTATTATATTGTGCTAGTATCTAGTTATAATAGTATATTTTATACTATGTATTATCCTATTATAATGAGCTAAATATTTAGAAAATTATAAAGCCCTGAAAATATTATCACTAATTATTGTGATCTACAAACAATTTTATAATAGGCACTAAAACTACTATTTCGCTTGTATTGTCTAAATAAATTGTTATTTTATATATATATATTTATGGTGTTTACTGATAACATACTAACAAAATGGAGTACTTATACAGAATTGTTTTTTGATTACTTTTAAAATGTATTTAATTTGTTAGATTCTCATTTTCATTAAATTTTTCTCTACAAATCCCTTAAAACCCGATTGTATGTTATGTCTTCTAAATTCCTATAACCTGCATTGATATCAAAAAAAGTTTACCATAAAATGAATAACTATTAGCTATTTTATACAATCGTCTCTACATGATAATTATTTTTAAAAATATATTACGTTTCAAATCTGTTTCCTATTATCTACAGGTATCTATTATCTATAGTCGGTATCTTATGTAGATTATAGTTTCAATATTTAATAGTTACAATATCGATATTAAAATTGTGTATATAATATTATGTTGAATAATATAAACATGGTATTATATCTTTTACAATTCCTAATAAATGTATAATATGAGCCATTTCAAAAAATTACTTATTCATCGCACGATCCATTATAATATAATATACGTAATATATTATACATATTGCTCGTGGCTATTTCACCTATACTCGTGGGAGACATTACGGCATCGATGCACTACCTATATACCGATATTTTTCAATGTGGTATGTAGCTGTACATTAAAAAAATAATAATAATACAATATCGATTTATTAAAACGCATACATAATAACGCGTTTAGTCGAATTATACGTCGTATTTATGGGTCTTTAAAATGCGATTTCGACCAGAGAGGGAAAAAAACATTTTTCTCCGTCAAGGAACGTTTTCTATAATATTAAATGAATTATATAATATCATGTTCCCCGTCGAGATGATAATGTTATACGTACATAAAACATCACCGAGTGCGATCGAGTAGAACGTTTTATGTTTGCGCGGCCGTTATCGGACAGTCGCGGTCGGTTCAATTATTCAAGTGTTGCCACCACAGCGGCAAAAATAGCGGTGTGCCAATATAACGTAAATATATTATATGCGATCGCGTATTATATATTTTGGTATGTGTATAATGTACGGCAGTGGGTCGTGAATAAAATAAGCCGTCGACAACGAATTCGTATTTACAAGCCGAGCAAAAGCCACGTCGAGACGGATTACGCGCCGGTGCGAGTGCATATATGTGTGACTGTGTCTGTTAAAACGTATGTAAATACGTGCGTGTGTAATGTGTACGTTTGTATATGTGTGGAAATTGAGAGCTGCCGAGAAACCCCGAGAAGCTGAAAAATACATTCACATTTACGCTTATTCAACTTTTATTACGTTCCGGAAATATGCGGCGCCTTGCGCGTCAGATAAAAAAAAAAAAAAAAACCACCCTGAATGAATAATATGTAACTGTAAAGACTTAAAAAAAAAAAAGAAAGAAGGATAGAATGGATCCCTGTGGATATATTACGCATTCAATTTCGATGTATAGAGATGTACGCGTTTTTTTCACCCAGGAAAAAGAAAGAAATATCGAACTTCTTGATTCAAACTAAATATTTGCGAAATAAACTCGCCCTGGGAAAATGTGACCAATATACACCGTGTATATATATATATCACTATTTCCGGATAAATTGTCGCGGTTTCCAGTAATAAATTCTAATAAAACTCCGTATTATATTATTAGAAATAAGACGACGGGAGCTATTGCTATTGGACTCGACACGTCGTCACTCCTGTTTACTGTCGTATCTGCTCGGTAATAACAAATATATAATGTTGAATTTCTACGCCCTTTTTACAATGTGTATCTATTATCGTAAACCAATTTTACTTTTCTCGATATTAAAAACGCAATGATGTCTTTTTTTCCGATATATTCTAAAGAAATAATATCCGGGATTCGTTATATATTTTTTTTTATATAAACGGATTAAACGCATATAAGAACACAATTTTATCCTTTTTCCTCCCTTAAATTGATATTTTCTTTGAATGACAGTATTAATATTATAGATTTTTACGTTTTATAAATAAATTATAAAAATATTTGATCAGGCATTCAAGTATTTTTTAATATAACTTTATACAACAAACCTTAGGTAGGTACCGTTAAGGAAATTTACCTGAAGTACAAGTAAAAAACTAATTTAATATACTTTTCTAATTCTGAGTGCACAGCGAGATGTATTACAATGACGTGTTTGCATTTCGTATATACTGCTCATTTTCGAACAAAAGGAGTCGAGTAGAAGTAGAGCTCTCAGATAGCATATTCAATCCAGTTGGTACTTTCAAAAGGTCCTTTTTCGTATTTACCTGTAATTTTATTAAGAGTAATGCAAAACTACTGAAAACAATAACAGCAGAGACTTGAAATGTATGCAACACATTAATTACACTTTATTAAAACGATAACATTTAAAAAATTATTTTCCTGTTTTTTTAATAATTAATTTTAAAAACTGTATATACCATACATGTTTTTGACTATACTTTTTCTGTAAAAAGTTAGATGGTAAAAATTTGGAATTTCAAATATTTATTTTCTTAAAAATTCGGATACTGAACGTTTTTACGATTCAAAATTTGACTTTAAAAATGTTGACTATAAAAATCAGGAAAATTATTGTCCGGAATTTTTATTCCGTAAAAATTTGGAATTTTTAAAAACGTAAAAGTTAACATTTTTAAATTATTTTATATCAAAAATATATTCATAATTCTAAAACTCATTACGCTATTTGTTAATAAATATTAATTTTAATATAATAATATAAACTTAGAAAAATGTAATAATTCTATAACATATACACGTTCAGGCGTATGCGCTCCGATTTTCTAGAGTCCAATTGTGTATACCGTTAAACATTTACTGTTTAAACTTTGTACCGTCCACGTTTTTACATTCTAATTTTATTCATGTTCTTCTACCTACTATAAAAGGTAAATTTTCTGTTTTCTTAGTTATTTTCTGAAATATAAAGGAAAACTACTGAAAAAACTAAAAATTATTATACATAATAAATTTAATTATATCAAACTTTGATCAGTATGGTAGATTTCGAATTCAATGATTTTAATAATTTTTGACAATTAAAATTAATATAATACAGTATTATTTTAGAGGACCAAAGAAATCGGTGAACCAACTTCCACCGCCTGTATCTGGACGTTGTTTTTATAACTATTCTTAATTGAAATAATTGTGGTTTGTAATGTTATTTTATATAATTTCGGAAACATGATTTTTGTTAATACATTGTATTTAGAGTTCAATTTCATTATACGAACAGTTATATTCACCGTATTTACTTTAATATAGACCAATATACACCAAGTGTGTTTGATATTTAAAGATCACATGAATATACGAATATTTAATTATAATAACTATCAAGTCATTTATTTTTTAATGTTTTGACACAGATTTGTATCAATATCAGAGTTGAAATTGTATGCTAATCAGTTCAATTAATTTAATAGAATATAATAATTTACTGTGAATTCGCATTTTATTTAAAAATTAACAATACTAGATTATATTTAATTTGGGCTTTTTGTTATTTGTTTGCTAAAAATAAAAAAATGAATATCACTATTGAATTTTTTTAGTGCATTTTTCTTGACTATACTTTTAATAATAATAAATTCGTACTGTAATGTTAATTTTTTATTATCCATAATACTATTATATTGTTAATATAATAATACGGGAGTACCGTGAGAAAAATGAAAAATAAGAAAGCGGTGGGACCGGATGGAGTACCAGTAGAAGTATGGAAAGTATTAGGAAGTGTAGGTATACAATGGCTGACAAAGCTCTTTAATAAGATACTAGTAGAAGGAAAAATTCCAGAAGCTTGGAGGAAGAGTTGTGTAGTACCAATATTCAAGGATAAAGGAGATGTACAGGATTGTGGAAATTATAGAAGGATAAAACTTATGAGCCACAGTATGAAGATTTGGGAAAAGATAATAGATAAAAGGATAAGAGGTGAGACAACTGTTACTAGAAATCAGTTTGGGTTTATGCCTGGGAGGTCAAAAATGGAGCCAATATTTTATGTGAGACAGATTGTAGAGAAGTACAGAGAAATCAAAAAGAAATTGTGTATGGTATTTATTGATCTAGAGAAGGCTTATGATAGGGTTCCTAGGGAGATCTTAAAGTGGGCATTAATGAAGAAAGGA
>JAIPRL010000187.1:148059-175057 GCA_025469235.1 Pemphigus obesinymphae
TTTATCATTGCTTTCAAATTCAATACATCCACCAAAAGTACCCTACCCAGTAGCGAAGTGCATCCACCAATACTGACACCCGACGAGCGAAGTGCTTCCACAACCTACTGACCGGCTTTTTTTAAATAAAATTTAAATTGAAAAAGCAGCAATTTCGTAGATGAAAATTTACTATAGGGCACTATTGAGAAAATCGAAAAATGACCTGTTTAATGTATCAGCTAGATACAATTTTCTATCGGAAACCGAGTAAGCTTATAAAGATCGAGCTTCCTTCTGATAGTAAATTTATTAACAGAGAAAAACAAATAAATATAATTGTAAAACTACTAGCTCCCTCACTACGCTCAGAATCTAAAATGAGAGAATTATGATTAAGATGGTTCGAGTCGGTCAAAAAAATATCGTTTTTAAACCTTTCACTGTGACAAAATTGCCCGACTTTGGCTGATCCGATTTTAATTCTGTAAAAAGCATAATATTTTTTGATATCTTTTCTAGGTTTTAATAGAGAGGTTTTTCAAACTATGAATTTTCGATTTCGGTATGATTAAACAAAATGTCCATATTTTAAAAGTTGTTCACTTACGTATATCTATAGCGGAAATTCATATTTCGAAAAACACCTTGATTAAAATTTAGAAAAGATGTCAAAGAATCTTATGCTTTTTACAGAAATAAAATTGGACGAGCCAAAGTCTCACAATTTTGTCACAGCGAAAGCAACTTTCTGTTCAAAAAGTGATTTAGTATACGGTCTTATTTTCATTATTTTCACACTTGCAACTCATATTTAACCTAGACGGATATAGATCAAGCCCAAGGAATGTATTTATTAATTTATTATAAGCTTTATTAACTTCAATTACCTCTCTAACTGCATTAAATTCTGAATTTAAAATTTTATCATGTACGATAAATTGCCTGCATAATACTCCTTAGAAAATGACCAACTCGAACACTATTAAGGCCGTCCCGTCTCAAAGAAATATATATTTTTGGTGAGTAGTTGGGGGGGGGGGGTAAAAATGTGAAACAAATAATATAATATATAATACATAATATACATATCAACTGTCGTTTTTTTTCAGTTTTAATTTTAAGAGGACTTTACACCGATGATTTTCAGTAGCAGTAGAAACATGTTTATACGAGTACATAACTGTTAAAACGGATTCTTAATGTTATTATAAAGTTAAACACTTTTTATTAGTATAATAAAACAATAAAAAAATAACACTTATTATTAATATAATTATAATTACCACAATGTTAAAATTATACAATTTATCGTTCAATTTTCGGCGATTATTCACCTATGCTGAAATTAATTGATTATTAGCGATTAGGTATTCGATTATTGCGGATTATTAGATTATTAGCGATTATTCAATTAATGACGATTATTTGATTATTAGCGATTATTCGATTAATCGATTATTTTAAAAATATAAAAAAATTATAATCATATAATCGCCCAACCCTAATTATCACTCACTGTCTGGAAATGATAAAAGCTTGAACTTATACATATTATTCGTTTATACCTGACAGTGAATAAAAAAAAAAAAAATACGCACCTTAATTATATTATTAACTATAATATTGACATATTATAGTTGGTATTTTAATTAAAGACATTTTTAAAACAAATTTAAAATTTAGTAAGAAATTAAATAGACTTATCTACTTGCATGTAATCAAATAATACATAGGTCATGTATTTTAAATCAGTATATATATTAAAATATTATAATAATTATAAAGTGAATTATGAATTATTCATAATTCACTCAGCCCTCTAACGTCTAACATAACTAATGTACAGCCAGAATAATAAAACGTCATCGTATTTAATCCTAAATAGTTCAAAATATTTTTTTCGGTCGGACATACATATATACACAAACATAATTATATAGTGGCAAAGAAGAAGGAATATCTAATATTTACCCTTGAGAGGCACTTTTAATAAGATGTTAAAATTTCAAGACCTTGAAAGTAACTATTAAAATACGACAATTTATAGACATATTCATGAGTCACAGTACAAAATTCAAGATGAAAATTTTAGTTGTAAATAATTATAGGTAAGTTAGATTAGAGATACCTATTATTTAAATCAAAATAAGTATAAAAACAAAAAAATATAATAAATAACATAATATATAAGCATACTTAATTTTTATATTGGTCATAAATTAAATAACAAAATATCATAAGATATAAATATTACTGAGAAAATTATTTGGATTTATCGGAAAGCAAGTATATTTACAGAAATACAGGTTTTAATTAACTACATTGATTTATATATAAACTTGATTTAATTTTGGGAAAGTTATGTTTAACTTTGAGGGCACATTTTGAGACAATTTTCTCGTATGGTGGTATAGAGGCTGTAGATGAACGCCAGAATCATTTAATACTCCGGAGGGCAAAATATATTAGTAAATTTCTACATTATATAGACATTAAATTTATTTGATATATGATAGATTTCCCGTGTCTTGCCAATTACCGTATTTTATATACCAAAACCATATACCTATAGAGTATACATGTACCTATAATACTTACTATACGATAGGTTAATGAATCGGACCAAGGATGCGGTGGCAATGCTGGAACGATGCCTGATGCTAAATAGTGGCTATACTGCAGCGTACCTGTTGCTAGCCAAATTGCACACAGGAAGCCAAACCGGGCGATTGTTGAAACACGTTGCTACTTATCAGCCTAAAAACCCAGAACACCAAGCTCGTTATGCTCGTTGGCTTCACGATAACCGTAAGTAAATATTTTATTTATAAGCTCCAGGTTGATATATCTAATTGTAGAAATAATTTCTAAATAATACAACATTTCGATAAAAAAATAATATTAAAAAAAAAAATAATAAGTATAATATTAATTAAAATAAATAATAATATTAATATCTTAACAATTTAAGTGCTAATCTAGAATCAAATAAAATTAACATTAAGACCAGCTAATTTTTTTCTTCAAAAAAAAAAATGGTATATAAAGTCACTCTTATATAATATTAATTAATACTCGTTTTTTTTTTTAATTATAATTAATTAAGTGCTTGTATCTATTAGGATATACACGGTTTCTATAAATTAATAAATAATAAAGAAATATATAATGAAGACTAACATAGGTACACAACAATGTGCACCCTCAAAATAACTTCATTCAAAATATCGCCATTAGAAATATACGGTATTCAATTTATTGCAATAAATTTTTATTCGTTAATTTTAAAAAAATGTAGGTATTATATTATAAAATAAGCGTTATTTTAACATTTTATCACTGAAATATTTTATTTAAAAAGAGACATTAAAAATTATTGTTAAATATTAGGTAAATCTTATTAAAAAAACTCATATCATATATGATGACGATATATATAATATGATAAATATAGGTATCTACTTTTTTATATTTGATATGAGTTTTTTTATGAGATTTACCTAATATTTAACAATAAGTTTTAATGTCTCTTTCTTTTGTTAAAATAACACTTATTTTATAATATAATACCTACATTTTTTTTTTAAATTAACGAATAAAAACGTATTGGATAAGGGATATTTTGAATGGGAATATTTTGAGGGAGGAACACAACAAATAACAATAACACACCATTCCTGTTTAATTTTACTAAATATATTATGTACGATACAATTAAATAGAAATATTGTGTATCTATATATATATATATATATAGATATCAATATTCATGGTACTTATTGTATTAAGTGTACACGCGTAATCGCAAGAAAAATTGATGTACCTACATGAATAAATTAGTATGACCTTAAATATAAAAAATAAAATATGCATTAAATTCATCGGTCAAGCAAAATTATATTGGTATTCAATACACAGCTAATCTTGAATGAAAACAATTAATTACTAATCATAATTGCTTGTGTATGTAAATAATAATTAACCTACTGTTTACCACGTAGAGACACAATTAATAGGCATTGTGAGTAAACACCAGTCGGTATAATTAATTTGAGAAATTAATTTTCATTAATAAAATTACTATGTAAATTCCTCGCATAATATAAGAAAAACTTTGCTCAATTTTATTAGTATTTCGGTGAACTTGACAGTAAAGAGTGAAGTCGAATACAAGTTTGATACCATCATTAAATTAAACTCCGAGCATATTATATAGTTAATAATTAAAAAGTTTATTGATAAAAAATTACTAATTAGTTTCAGAAACTGGATTATGACTTTTAAAACTCTGTTCATAAATTAATTAATTATTATCTGCTGATTGTGTACATACAAATAATATGAATAACTAAGTTTCAGATTTAGATAGAAAAAAACATTTAAATTTAAATCAATTTAATATTTTAACAATATATAACATTTAAGAATATTTTATAATATTTTTCATTAGTAAATTATTTATCAAATATAATTGAACACTTATCTCAAAATTTCTGCTACAATAATTATTCAAGGTTCCTAAGACACTTTTAATATTTACCCTTCGTGATCACGGTCTATGAGAAAAAAAGGCTCTATTTCAGTATTTTAATATTGTACAGGACAGCATCTTTAAATGTTTAATATTAATATAGACTATTTTAATATATGTAACTCATTAAAAATTATACGAGTTAGTTTATTTAAATTTTTAAATGTAGTCCATACAAAATTTAATTAAAAAAAAAAAAAAAAAAAATTGTGATATAGAACCTTATAATTCTGAGCCAATCAGTGCAATATTAGAATTCATCAGTCTAGTTTATAAATTCAAGCAATTTTTTGGTAATTAGTTGAACAATGTTGAAAAATTAACAAAGTGTGTTGATCATTATTTCCGAAGTTATAAATTCTTTAATAGCGTGCTAAGTTAATAAAGAATATTAAGAATTTTACAAAACAGTTATGCATGTTATAAAATAATTTAGAACTTAGATAAATGTAGTAATTATAAAATAATTCCCATGCAAGAATCTATAGACGATCGTATTTATAGTACTATTTAAATTTCTCTCAACAAATATCCCAACCGTTAGAGACAATTGGTTACAACAGCATAAGTAACTTCTATGTTTTATTTCTAAAAAAATATTGTGTAATTTTCTACAAGAACAGTGTAGGCAGTATAGTTCTAATTATATTTTGTATGTGGTATAAAAATTTGCAATAAATCAAGCTTTATAATTTATGCTTATAAAAAAGTCTTCAATAAACTCTTGCATGACTGTTTAACCTTAAGTACACTTATATAGTGCTGTGCACTAAAATATAAGTTGATAAATTTAATATATTTTCCGAAAAATTTTGTTAGTTAGTATTCCAACATAGTACAATAAATAAAGGCTTATATTTTAAGCTTGGAAAGAAGCTCTAATAAAAATGTTCACTGATTGTGTGAACCTAGCAATATAAAATCTAATATACTTTACCAGCGAAAATAATAACCAATATATTATTAATGAAAGTTCTCCTTTAATGTCCAAAAAACTATAAACAAATTAGTTGGATAGAGTAAAAGATTAATTAACGTAGTAATATAAATATTAAATAGTTATTTAATTAAAAATAAATAAATAAAGTATATTATATACTTTGTATATATAGTTTACTATATATAATATCGGTGGCCGACCCCAAATAGTTGGGAGAGAAGGCGAAGGAGAAGAAGAAGTATATATAGTTTACTAAGTTCATAATAGAATCAAGCGTATTCATAACTTTAAAAATTGTAGAAAGAATATAATGAAATATTGTTAAAAAAAAACAAAAACGAACTTATTATTTAAACAAAACCTTTAAAATTGAATGCATGTCATTGTCATTGCTTTGTTATTTAACCCAAAAACTGTTCCAAAATTATAATGATAATCGTTTGTGTCTAATTGAAAATAATGTCAAAGACATGCTATTAAATTCATGAACATAAAACCATCCTTAAAAAATATCCTATTGTAAAGGATGATACGCTCCACCTTTTCTCGCTCTGACAATAGCTCTACAATAGGACTATTTTATTTAGAAAAAACGTGTTTTTTTTATACATACAAAATTGAATATTGAAAAAGTAATATAATGTAAAATAAGGCAAATATTCCAATGAAGTTCTATTAGATATATATTATAATACCTTGCAGGGCATCTATTTTTTTTAAATAAAATAATAATATACGAAAGAGAAAAAAGCACTTTTAGTAAATTAAAAAATAAAAAGATACCACTTTTACTGAATTGTCATAATATTAACCTATAATGTTTGTTGTTGATTTATGATTAAATATGGTCCCTTCAACTTACATAATATATGAACGATAATGTTTCGTAACGAGCTTTTGCATCATAAAAATTTACGTTTAAAATTAATTCTTATATAATATATTCACCACAGTCACCTAGTATTCCAGAACAAAAATTCAATTAAATAGACACGTATACAATTTAGCGTGTATTTTTTTATAATAAAATTTGTGGTTTTTTGTTTAGTTAAAATAATAATTGTTTTCCAGGTCGAGTAGCTGAAGCATTGATTTATTATAAAAGAGCTATGGCTGTTAATATGGAACACAGGGAGTCTGTTTTGGGCTTAGCCCGAGTATTTAGGGACCAAGGACAAAAGTCTAGAGTCTACAGACTTATAACATGGTAAGATTCATTACAAACATATAATAATTTTTTAAAATGTAGATTATTTAACGACATTTTAAATTATAATTTATTTATTATGATAGTTTTTAAGAAAATGTTCTTAAAATTACCATTAAACAATCCACAGTTCCATAGAATCATATTTCAATAGGTTTTTTTTAAACTGATTAATGTATAGGTACATACAACATTATTAATAAATTTAGTATTTATATAATAGGTAAAACAAAATAATCAATGGCCATCTGGTATTAATTATATGCTGAAATATAGTATTTATTTATTATATAATATTAAATTCCTTTAACTACATAAAAATATATAATTATATTTTGCATGCAAGTCATAGCTATACTTAAATAAAAATGAATATGTTTAAATATTTTAACCAGCGATCAAACAAATAACAGGAATAAACATTAAGCAATGTTATTTTAGACAATACATGTTGTATGTTGACATAATCAAATGCTAATATGAATGTTGAATTTTTTTGAATTAACAGTATTTTTCGATAGTAAATTGAACTTATCCTTGTGTATATACGTATACGATCTTTTAAATAGATTTATAATTATTATTATACATATTGTGAGAAATAATGTTATTTAGTAATGTGCTAAAAATCATAAAAAATTCTATAGTTTAAAGGCAAAACTAAATTTTCAAAGATATTGCACAACACAACACTGATATAAAAATCGACCTGAAAATTAGAGAAAACCGTATTTAACGGTATTTAAAAATTCATCTTTCAATTAAATCAATGATTAATAAAGAAAATATTTTAAAATTATGATTAACAACATTTTTTTACTTCGTTTCATTTTATATTGGCAGATACAAATATTTGTTTGTAAAATGTTTATGTTTGTACTTAAATTATTATTATTTATATTTTTTTATTATTTCATTAATATTTCAAAAGACAAATACAAAATACAATTTAAAATATACAAATTAAATACAATAAAATGTTTGTTACCAAAAGCTTATGGAGGAGACTAGAGTTCAAATCGTTTACAACAATCTTAAATTAAAAGAAAAAAATTAATATTTGTTTTAAAAATGACCAATATGATTTAATTTTCCAATAAGATGATGCATGCAATACGTATTGTACTTAAATTAATTAAAAAATATTTTGTTAGACAATTCAATTCATTGAGTTTTCAAACTGGATTCTTATCTATTATCATTACTAGAACTTGGATTTTATTCTCCTATAATAAAGTAAAAAAAGTACCTTAAAAATAAATTTATAACCTAAAAGTATACTTAAAATGGATTAATTGATATTATTTTTAGTGAATTAAAATTATATAAATATAAAATAATAAGGAATAAATAAACATGTATCCAAAAATTACATCTAAAATTAATTATACATTTTTATTCAAGAGAAGATTATGAAAAAAATTGACCATAATAATTTCATGTTGGGATATGTTAAAAGAATTTTACCTAAACAAATATGATAAAATGCTCCAATATATGTCGTTTTAAAGTAGTATGTACCTATCTAAAACAAATTTATAGATTTAAATGTATCTTTTCAAGCATTCTAAATTATAAATATGCAACTGATTTTCCAAGCCCTATTCATAACTTACAACATGGAAGTATAGTTTTTATTATGAATGGAGATTTTGTTAAAAGTTTTTTTTGTTATTTTTATTTTCAACCCACTATTTAGAGGTCTAAATTATGGGGAATTTAGGATAGTTTCAAGTCCCTTTTGTTTACCCAAAGGATTCTCATTATTTTGTAGGTGGCAGTCGACGAGACGTAGACATTCAGTACCCGGTGGTGGTCGGATCGTATTCGCCGGTGACCTCTACGTAAAGGGATGGCAGCTGTACAAACAGGGCCAAACAACGGCACCACTACCTTCGGCCGGTGAATCACCACGACGACGTAACTCCGACGGAAAAATATCTATGTGTAACGTACGTACTATAAAATATCTACAGATTAAACGAGGGATTGACAAACTTTTGTCGACTTAAAGGGACCATTTTAAATATTTTGACTAAAACTTAAAGTTTTAATTAACTTGATCTACATAGTCAAATTATAATATAAAATGATTGAGATAAATATATATTATTGTTTTGGTGTATTATTTGTATCACCTACCTGTATTAAAAAAAAATTTACAAAAAACGCAACAACGTTACACTAAGTCATATTAAATATATTGAATTCATTGGAGATTTAGGTGACCAAATATTCGCACAACGACGAAATATTATAACCAAAATAAATTTGTTTAAACACTCGATTAGTTAATCAAATTATTTCGTTATCTTTTTGTTAAATAAACACGCACACACACAATTAAAATAATATAAAAATACAGTATTCGTTCAAAATATTTACGGATTTAAGTTCAAATATATTCTATGTGTCAAATTATTTAAAAACGACTAAGTCCAAAAAAAGGTATAAAATATCACTATCACAACCGGTGTAAAAACTGCGTAGCACAAGATATCCGGGTCATACGATTTTCTGTGCAATAAAGTAGCCTCACGGGTATGTGGACACCCTTAGTCGAGGTAGCCCACCCTATAAAAAGTGGTTTTCAGGGACACCTGTGTGTGTCGCAATCCAACGCTTGGTCATCGCCCATGTATAGTCAATTATCTAACTGTGACAAGTTTCGTTTCCTAAAATGGTAAGCTTAATTAAATTTTAGTCGGTTTTAATTAATATGGGGTGCGCGTGTGTCTTTTTGTAAATTACGGGCATTGGCGAGAGTCTTCGAACGCTCTCAGCACCCAGGTTTCATATACCACTCGTTACCCTAGTCCAAGAATTGCCGATTGTCGGTAATAAATACCGGATTTTATATTTGAGCTTGACAGTTCGATAACAGCTTGCTATTGACCTGGATACTACGTTGACAACTATGTTTATGATATTTCGCCCGCTCTTCTTAGAAATGTGTTATTCTCACGCCATTTTGTGCAAGTCTCTGTTTTTTTATATTAACATAGGAATGATTTGATCCAGATGTCTAAACCTACTCCTGCTATATATATTTTGTAGTTTTACATTCTATTTCGTTTTACGGTAGTAATATAATTTCCAAAGTGGTAGGTTTTGGGTTTGTGTGAAAGTTTTCAATTATATGCCTCTCCATAATTACCCAAATATGATTATTTCTAAAATAATAAATATACATATTCGCTGTATTTCTATAAAGGTCTCTTGCTCAGATCATATCGGTTTGGTTTTAATTAAATTTATAATTATTCTTATTCTACTTGACTGTACGTAATATAAGTGAGACTATTATGATGTACTTTTAGTAATATTTTTTAAATAACAAATTAAACCTTTCGTATCGTATATTGTTAATAATTTTACTAAATAAACACAGAAAATCGAACCTATCAGCTATACTCTCGTGGAATAAACTCATGATCGACTAGAGTAAATGTTTGACTTCTTGAATCCAGATTTGATAATAAACGCCCCAAAAGTTAAAACAACACCACACACCAATATATATATATATATATATATATATATATATATTATATATAGATAATTACAAATTTAACAATAATTGGTTAAAAAAACGATTTAACAATATTTTTATAAATCTGTTCAAATACTATAATTTCGTTTCAATTTGAGCATTGTTGTTTCCATCTTGTGAAACGTATATAATATATTATGTATGTATATTTTTTTATTATCTATTTATTCATTTGAAAAATACCCCAACGTCAACAACGTATTATTATACCTACCTAATTTATGGTTTAGGCTTTGAGGGAGGGGGAAATATATTCAAACATCATAATTAACGAACATAATTGTATGTTCTAAATATGTGTTAAATATAAGATGCAAAGATGTGCATTCATAATCACACCATTAAAATATTATATTTTCTGTAATAATCGTTTTTTTTTTTTTTTGTATGGTATTTTTATAAATATATTTTTTTAACTTTTAATGGTAATTTATACAGTATTTACTCTGTATAAGTGGATAGAAGTGTCAAGCTAAATAATGAGTCAAATACTAAATTAAAAATATTATTTTACGTAAAACGTAAATTTAAAAATTAAAACCACAAATTTCTGAACTTGCAATTTTCAGTTTCTTTCCAGAAAATAAAGTACCAACTATCAATTTTTTTTATTTTTTTTTTTGATATTATAGCAAATATAAATATATACATACTTACAATATACAATAGTATTATTGTTCCAAAAAATCTAAAATTGAAATTAAATTTTTTTAAATGTATTAAAATATCTAATATTATTCATTTTTTATTAATATTGATTTTATAATATAAATGTATAATATTATATCTGGTTTACGGTAATTACTATATTATTTTGAATATAAATAATAAAAGAATTAGTAGCGGTAATAAGCTTGTAAACTGCATAAAAAGTATATAACCAAATTATAGAAATATTTTAGTGTAAAATTAAAATTTATTTTATGAATTAAATATGATTAAAATACCTAAATTCTAAATTCCTTTGTCATTGTCAATTCATACACACATAATATACCTAAAAATAAACACACATCGTCCTATGCATATCATTATAAAATAATAAAGTAAATTAAATTTGATTAACTAAGACAATTCAATAAAAATAATTATATGGAAATTCAAAACTATACCCCCTTCACATGATTAGCATTATAACCTATACCGGCAGTCACCAAAAGATACAGGTTTTAAAAAATTTTAACAAGTTCAAATTTTAAAACCCATTAAATTTAAACTTACTTTTTATTTTAATGAGTCGGGTTTTTAATTATTTACTAAGTACTAAAAAATTTAATGAGTTTTGTTAACAAAGTTTACTTAATATTTAATCTAGTAAATTCATTTTGTGTTGATTTAAATTTTTATTTTACTTGCCGGTTCATACCGATAAAGAGTACCTAACTGGAGTTATGTAATTTAACTATTTGTTTGGTCGACATATGCTCCAAAGTTAAGGGGATATTTTAATCTTTTAAGATAATTGTCGTAGTAATTATTTATCAATATAGGTCAAACTGTTAATTATTTGAATATTATATATCTACAAGTAAAGTCATATCATTTAAATTATATATCTTTCAGTGATGTAAATTTCTGATTTTTTTTTTAAAGTCCAATTTTATTTTATTTTTAACTAGCGATATACTCTCTTGTTCTTTATCATAAAACATTTTTTCTTATTGTTCTATTATATTTTAAATTTGATAATAAAGTATTGTTATATTTTATAAATATTTTTTATTATTTAGTTTGTATATTTGTATTCCTCGAAATAAAAATGAAAAAAATAAATTACAAATTGAAATAATTTTTAATATATTATATTTAATTTTTTAATAAATTGTATTAATCTATTACATATTTTTATTTAATATAGCTTAGTAAGTTTTTATTAATATTATGAACGCACCAAGGGGTAGTCTCATTTTCCCGTAATATAGAAATATCATAATTTATATTATAAAATCCAATAACAACAAAAATGTTTCATATATTTGTAATTTCAAATATCACAAATTTAAATAATATATGTAAAGCCCGACAAGTTATCAAATTATTTTAATATACTATAAAAATGTTGGTCTTTTAACAATACATATAAGTAAAGTTTAAAGTACACTACATTTTTTGGTATACTTCTTTATATTACAAGTTAGTATTTATATTATATACATAAACATAAATTAACATAATTTAATTATAATTTGACACTATCTATCGAACAAATAAAAAAATACATTAAATTTTGTTCCCAAAAATTTAATTATTTATTTTTCTTTAGAATAATATTATCATTTTATGATATTTATGTCTTGAAAAAATGAGATATATATATATATATAAAATTATATTTTGTTAAATCAAATTTAACCTAGTTTTGATAATACATATATTTCCTTTACAACTGACCCGATGGAAAAACGTCATTATGGCTTAAATATTATTAGTATGTCAGAATTTAATACTAACGAAAAATTTCCCTGTTAATTAACTTTGTTGGAATTAACGTACCTATGTAAATAAGTAACTTTTAATTTCGTTTTGATTTTAACAGCGCATTTATGCTTAGTCTTGATATTAAGTGTATCTGGAGACGATTTAATGTTCCCGATTTCAAGTTTTACGAAGTTTTCGATCAGCGCTAACGGAGTCTGTGAACATTTTACGGCGGTATCGTTATAAGTACACATTTTCTGAATAAATGTTAAACGGTTTAAGGGGTGGATTTCCGTACGTTCCTTCGCATTAGTTTGTGACAATGTATGTACCTATATATATATATATACTATATGGAATGCTCGGGAAACTTCTGCCATAACCAGATGAATAAAAACGTCAATTTTGCCACGTGCAAAGCGTGACACGTGTAACTATATATATATATATATATATATATTATATATATACTATATATATTGGTGTATAATGTATATATATATATATATTTATATTTATTTAAATACACTCACATATATAGAAAATTGTACATGGTTTAATAGGTCTCGTATCGTATAACGTATTATATTCGTGTAAGTTTTATCGAATTATCGTCATTATTTCGTCAACCGTAACGGTAATGAAATGTTTAGGAAATGTAAGTAGATACACCGCTGGTCCAACGACCACTGGCACAAACCGCTAATGCTGTAACGAACCGTCCCGTTTGTGCCTGTGCGTCTCTGAAAACATATAAGTACTTATTGCAAAAAGTCCTTTAAATTGCAACGAGGACCTTTGTACGTCGCCCGTGTTGTATACATACACGTGTAGTTGTGTTTTTCAGTTTTGTGTATATTAGTACGAAAGTGTACTTTTTTTGTACGTATACATAGGTATGCCGTGCTGGAAATGAATAATGTGCTGGTACATATCGCGAAACTATATAATATAATATGATGAATATAGTAAAATTATAATTTACATACTTTATAATTTACACTCGTGCGAACGAGTAACGTGGAATAAAATGTATGTGAAACTTACCAGGATGACTACGAGAGAAAAAATAAAAACAATACAGATAGGTGCACTAAATGCTGCGCTATAAATTATTTATTTGCATGGGCGATTCGTCATAATAATTATTACAATGCGTATAGTGTTTCTTTTGTACAAACGTTTCCGCGTCCGTTTGTTAGCTAGTGTAGAATCTAAGATAACTTTTTTTCAATTTATACACATATTATACAACAAGTATTTTTTTTTAAAACTCAACAGGACAAAGCCAAAAAAAAAATGTTCATCATAAACGCACATGGCATAATTAGCTATTATAGACTTTCATGTTTTATCAACATTTTACCAAATATTAAATACAAACCTTAATTTTGTAATAGAATTATTTTAACGCAATGTATAAAATGTAATCAAATCCTGTTCAATATTTGTTCGTATCCAATATTAATTAATTAAATAAAAATAATGCACTTAAAGCATCATAGTAAATAAATTATATTTTGTAATGGATTTTTAATGGGCATAAAATATTAAACGTGGGTATCTTATATGAAATATAAAATTTTATAATAATAGCAACTATCATATTATGTAAGATCGTTATAATATGTATAAAATAAATATTATGTCTTTAAAATTTGTTTTAAGTATTACAACATTATAACTACAGTAATGTTACTATGGTAATTTCATAGCAAATATTGATGTTTTTCGATAGACCAAAACGCTATCTGTTTGTAATGTAAAAATGGCCGTTTAACTTCTTCATTGACCGAATCTATTCATGATTAAAGTATTAATATTATTTTTAATTATTTACGGATAAATAACAATGCATAGTGATTATTTTAAACCTTAAGTGTGCGCCATAACCCTTTAAAGCCCTGAAAAAATAGATTAGCGATTTTCCTTAAAATCCATATAATGTTACAATACAATGGAATCCACATTGAACGCTCAAGATACATAACTGATGATATAATATAACTCACTGACAGATACTTGAAAATTAAATAATCATTCAATATCAAAATGTATCTTATACATATAATAAACACGTGATCTTTTCTCTATAAACTTTTTAATTTATTTAATTTTATTTGGACTAAACATTTTTTATGAATTCTTTAACTACCATTTAATAATCTTAAATTTACAAAAAATATTTTAATTTATTTCGTTAAACGAAGAAAAATATTTCCTTTTATATTTTTAGTACATATTATATTAAGTTAATCTTTTAATACGTTCATGTTTGTGTCAAAGCTATTTGTTTTTTTTTTCTTTTATATTTATTTTAAAGTATTATGTGACGTATTTATACACAATATCAGAGCCGTGCCGTTATGATTTTACGCCCGAGGCAAGTTAAAATTAATCATCCCTCCCACATTTGAAAAATATTTTACACGCAAGTATATTATAGTGATATTTTATTTATATTGAAAATTACAAACTTACGGTTTTGGTTATTAGAACTAATAGTTATAAAAATAAAAAATAAATTTTTATATTTTATATACAAATATATAATTAGGTAAATGATAAAAGATAGAAATGTAAAAACAATGTAAAACGTTTGATTTATAATAATAATTTTCTTGGTTTTATTAAAGCAAAATCTTCAATGACGTCTTTAAAATCGATAGTATTAGTTATTTTGTTTTCAATTGATAATATTGCTGAATTAGTCAATCTTTCATGGGACATAGTAGATCATAAGTAAGTTTTCATTAATTTTAACCTGCTAAACAAACGTTCTCCAAATGCAACAATAACAGGGATAGTAAGATACAGCCGATAGGTGTACAATAACCAAGTTCGGACACGTTGAATCAAATTCAAACTACTTAAATTGCATTTAAAATATTTAATGGAGTAGCGGTTTGTATAGTTCTAGTAATGTTGTTTTTCCTTGATATTTAAAAAATTCAATTTCGTTTATTATTTCTGTATCAATGTTTTCATTATATTTAATTGCTAAATCGGTACCAATTTTTTTTTAAAATTTCAACTGACATTACAGAAAATGAGAAACCATATAGAAATTCATAATCATTAGAAATTATAGATAATTTTTTAAATCGTCTTTTCATTTGTGTCATTATATTATCATGAACTTTGTAGTGTTTTACTCTAAACAATTGATTTATTGAAAATTCTTCATCTGATTATATTTCTCCACTCATCAATTTTATTTTTATTTTTCGTGTTGTTTTAAATCAAATTTAAGTCCAATTTTTCGCAAATACCAATTTATTGAGTTTCAATTCCTTCAGTTCAATTGTCACGCATTTTTTTAAAAGATATATTTAATGAATTAAACATTTTTGAGGCCTAATCTATGGTAATATAACTTTATAATACATTATTTACACGAAAAATTTGTTTCGATATTTTATTCACATTACCAAACAATTAATACATTTCAAATTAAGTTATTTTAATATACTTTTTGCACTGCCTACTCCATCACCAAAATTCGGTAGATATTTGTCGTAATGTTTTCACTATTTGTGCACTGCATTATACTTAGATGCCCAGCGTGTATCACTATGCATTTTTAAAACTACTTTTAAATAACTCATTAACATTTCTCAGCGATTTGTTGATCCAGAAAAATAAGTAAATATATTTTGTATGACTCCAAAAAAATTAAATAAGCTTTACCGAAATACTTGCAATATGTACGCCGATCAAATCAAGACTGTGTGCTGCATATGAGACAAATTGAGCATATTCCTAATTTCTTCTAATTGAACTTGTACATCTTGATATTTTCCTGCCATATTTTCCCTATTATCAATATTTAAATTATAATCCATCATTTTCCAATTTTTTAAGTATATCAGTTGCTATTTCACATCCAGTCTTTTTAGTAGTATTTATAAAATCGATAAAACTTTCTTCAATAATAAATGTATTATCAACTTCATTAACATATCTAATGATTTGACATAATTATTAATTGGTCCTTACGAGATATGTCGGGAGTAGAATCAAAAATTATTGAAAAATATTTTATTTTTTTTTATTTTATAAATGAATTCATTATTTACTTTAGAAGCTAGTAAATTTATGAAAATATTTAAAAGTATTTAATTTAGCCGATTGATTACTTAAATAACTTAATAAAATAGAATCATATTTGCTAATTAAATTAATTAAATAAAAAAAATAATCGAGAGCCAGACTTTCCAATTTTATTATATAAGATCCTCTCAATGCTAAATTATTTACACAACAAAATCTAACACAATTAATTACATTTTTTAAAATATGTTTACATTTCTCCTTTTTATTTCTAATTCTAATTTACTATGTAGGTATAGTTAACTGTGGTGCCTTTACTTAAATTTGTTTTCAAAATTTTCCATTTAAATATATTACAGTGTTCATTACTATTATCGTGGTCGGGTATTTTAAGATTGAGCTTTTTCCAATTATTAAACCCTTATTGCGGATTTGTAATTAATTGTGAAGTCATTGTTTTTTTCATAAAAAGCATACATAGAAAACAATATATAGATTTAGTTTTATCGTTGTACATTAGCCACTAACGCTCAACTTTTTCGTTATTTGAGAGTACTTTAGTAAACCAATTGATTGAAAATCGTCTTTTATCAATTTCGTTTTCAGAAAAATAAAAATCGAAGTTTTTACCATGTTCGGAACCATGAAAAATTAATAATGTACCGATTTTGTCAACAATAGGTAGTCAGGAAGAGAGGTCATTAAAATCAATTAATAAGTCTTCTTCAGTAACCTGTATTTCATTTTTATTATTTTTGTCAATCTATACATTACAAAAATCAAGTATATTAATTTTTTCGTGCTTAGAAGTGAATTCATCGAAATTTCCTCGAGATTCATCAAGTTCATTTGTTCCTATTACTAATATGTCATTCATATTAGATTTATTACAACTAACAGTCAAATATTTTAAAGAATTTTCTTGACTTTTATTTAGCCACTTTGTCCATTAACTTGCTAATAGTTTATTGTCATAATCTTTGCATTTTTGTATTTTTCGATTCTGTGCACCTGATAATTTTTTAAGACCCATCCTATACAAATGAATATATAAAATAATATTAAGATTAATAATTAATAATTATATTAATAATAATAATCAGTGGCGGCTCGTGGGCTTTGAAAGTGGGAGGGCGATTAAAAACTATTCATTTTTGAAAAGCATAGAATACAACAATAATTACGTACCAATTAAAAAGGTATTTATTAAACCAAAATATAAAAAAAATATATATAAAAATGTTTTACAAAAACCGAAAATTACAAAATAGTAACAATTATACGTTTTATACTCAAAATGTAAGGGTCTATCTTACATTTCACTAAACAGATCTTCCAAGTTGTTTTATTTCAATTTTCTGTGAATATCAACTATTTTATAATAATATAATATACACCAATAATAAAAGAAGAAATTAAATAAATAATAAAGAAATATAGAAATTATAGAAATGTGCACGCGTCACGAACACGAACACAGTAAATACACATTATTCCGTATTGTTCCGTAGTCCACATGCATGTCGAGCGACGATTCGTATCGCTCTGGCAGCTGCATTATTACTGAATTCTCTCTCCTATGTTTTTGTGTTTTGATCGTATAGTTATGACGGGCAATTGTCAACGTGGCCTCAGAGCCGAGCGCTGTTCGTTTCTCGATAACCGAGGAAATGAATAATAATAGGTAACTATTTCAACCATGCTATTATCTACATATATTTTTAAACTCTGATTATCTTATAGTGTTTTCATAATAATGAAAAATAATTTTTACTTTCAAAAATAATATTTTGAAAATACGTTACAATGTAAACATAAATAATTATTTATTTAAACCAATGCCTAACTTTTTAATAAGTAATTTGCTACAATTGTATAGGAGGGCTGCGATCACCCCGTCGCCCCTACCATACGAGACGCCACTGTTAATAATAATAATTATACAACACAAGCAGGAAAAAAAAATTTCCAGTTGATGGAGTGTGATGGAGGAGCACGTGTGTGTAAAACTACGTATGGGTGGTTACTACTAGTGGGTAGTTTTTGAAAGGTTAAAAAAAATCTAATTAGATTTATTCCACTGGGTACATAGGTATAATATGTACAAATTATTAGTAAATCCCAGATTTTTTTTTACCAAAAATGTTATGGATACACTCCTACTATTCTAATCAAATATAAATTCGAATTTAATTATTTATATAAATTTACTTGTGTCGATGTAATTTAGTTCGTAGTTTCATCTCAGATTACAATTACAATTATCTTCAATTTTAAATTATAAAACGTGTTTAGACATTTAGCGTACGATGAGCAAATAAACGGTAAAGAGGATGTTAACACATAGCTGAATGTTGATAGTGATGCTTAATGAAAATAAAATTCCGTAATATTAAACAGTGTAACCAAAATTAAGAGAAAATATAATGGAAAATGGTGTGGCACAGTATAACTACGAGATTCAAATTTGGACTTTGTACTCAATAATTCCGTAAAAGTGAAAATCGAATAAATAAAACACAATATGACGTATTTAAATGTCGGGCAAACGGAAAAATACATTGTGCGTATAAACTGTGAATGCGAGTGGATGCGATAAAGAGTATAGGATAATATAATTTAGTGATAAGAACACAGACCGTGTTTATCTAGAATCTAGATTCTAGAGTAGTTGATTCATAATACAAATCGGTATAATAAAATATATTATAATAGTATTATACCATTTATTTTACCCGTAACCATATAAATTTTTTTGTTGTTTTTCGGTGCACCAATTTAAATAATTGTTTATTTTATGGCACCCCACAAAATTTGCGCCCCCCCCCCCACAATGGCACGGCTCTGCTCAATATTATACAAATTACATCTTTATGGTTAGATTACCTATTAAAATCGAAAATGTCTAATTATATTAAGAAAACTTAAAAAAAATTGGAAATTTTTTACATAATCGAACAGAAATTATATACCTAATACTTACAAATCTATTGGTACTTATTATTTTCCAGGATCTTCTGACATTGCTAAGAAAATGAAATAATAACACCCATGCGTATTTTTTTTGAACAAAAAATATAATATAAAAACTATCTTTATTTGAAATGGGCTCATCGTGGATTCATGTCTAATTTTGATTAGTTTTTTTTTCGTTAATATTATTATGTCTGGGATTTAAAATATTTACCAATCTCGTTACAATATCAAAATTGTTTTTATTATCTTCTAAAATATTATATCAAATATGTTTTCTGTAACCAAGTAATAATTTTAATTTTTTTAAATTAACATACAACTTTTAAAATACAATTTCTGTTTGAAATTACTATTCATGTTGTACCAAATAATAGTTAAGTTTTACCTCACTATGACGTACATTCATCCTCTTAAGTATATTATCATGGGCGTAGCATAGAGGGGGCTAAGGGGGCTATAGCCCCCCAGAATTTACTCAAGCCCCTCTAAAAAAATGTTTAATAGGTGTTAAACTCTATATGTTTGTACAGTATTTTTTTTTTGATTTTATTTCATTTCAATATTCAATACAATTTTTAATGAGTTTAGATAGTTTTATGACAATGAAAATAATTTAATATTTTATAAAATCAATTATTTCTTAAAATTAATAAATTCTCTACAATCTTTAAATAAACAAGAAGATTTTTTCACACTGGATAAAGATATGTATATTTTTGGAAAATTTTATGATAAATGATATAATAGATAAAAAATTATCGTTTCTCACTTTCTCAGTAAAATCTCATATGTTATTTTATAATAATAAGAAAATTAAGAAAAGAAGATATTTATTTGTTTATATATAATAGTTTGTACCTTACATATGCACTAGTACAATTGCCTATACGAATAAAATACACCTCAATCAGAAAATTTTCATTGTTCTTGGGACAAAATTTAACAAAATTTAGATCATTTTGCATATTTTTAACGTAAAGTTAACAATTAAGTTTAATAAGTAACTTATAAAATTAAAAGTTAATTTGAATAAAAAGTACCTGAAGTTTAATATAATATTAATTTTTAACTTGTTTATAACTTTTAACTCATTAATTCCGAGCCTTAGTGTGTCAGTTATCACCAATATCACTAATATACTACTAACACAGAACTGAGGTGTATACTAATGTGTGAGCTATTTAGTATTTGGCTAAACAGTAAATTTGTGGTGGATATACTTGTATATTTGCTTGTACCCTATTTCTTATTTAAAAAATAAAAATTTTATGATTTAATAATAGGGAATTTATATTATTATTATTATTATTATTTTTTTTTTATTAATTTATTAATCTTCGCCAAATAGCAAAATTATAAACATGTTATATATTTAACAATATAATATTGTGTGATTGCTATAAGTATTAGGTACCCATATATTTTTAAATTTAATCCGTTACTCGTTTTTATTATATCCTTCCAGAGTTTGCATTATCTATTGGGTAAAGTTATACATTTCTTGAAAAATATTGCAGTTTATAAAATTTAAAAAAAAAATTTTTTTTTAAATAAATTATTTATATAGGTATATATACATAATATATTCTAGGAGTTTAATTTTTCAGGAAATTGTAAACTGAAAGAAGGGTAGGTTGCCATGGTAGAGGGAAAGGATTGTGCTATGCGAGGGTGATGCTGAGGGAAAATCGTGTACTGGTGTTTCTTACAAATTTATTTACGACTTAGTATATCACGTTAGGACTATAGCCCCCCCCCCTCTTAATTCGTTCACGCTACGCCTATGTATATTATGTTATATTCTCTATATCTACCGGAGTTCTTGGCATACCAATCAAGTACCACTAGGTGCTATAACGTATTTAAGATTTTTGAAGATTACGATTCATACTCATAGTTAACAGTCGGTCTGAAATAAAATGCCATATAATAATGTAATTTAACACAATGAAATGACTCATTATATAGGCTAGAAAAAAATAAGAATCTAATCGAGAACAAAATGATTTAAAATAAAGTAAAAAAATAAATCTACAATTATTAGACAATATTTGTATTAATGTTATTGAATCAATATGAATTATTTTAACGATATTCCTACCAAACCATTGAGTGCAATTAAATTCGTACTTTGTTAAAAGCATTTTTAATTATTATAATCATAAAGTATATATCATTATTTTCTCTATGTAACGTTGTGTACTTTATAAAAATGTACAAAACATACACAAATTACTGTTGAGCTTATTTATTATTATAAAAACAAAATATTCTATATTTAACTAAATTTACACATGAGATTTATATAAACTTTAAATAATCAAATCTTATGTCTGAAGAATTGTAGATAACTACCTATATATTTATATAGTATGTATATAAATTTAAATATAGCATTATATAAAAGAATCAACCCGCTTTTGGTTAAAATAAGAAGGGCCTATATTTAAATATAAATCCAAAAAAATATAATACTAATTCAAACTTTTTTCCCCTTGGCCAAAATAATATTTTGCTGTCACATATTGATGTGCAACATTGTTTACGTGATCTGCATGGGTAAGTTCGTCAGAAAATGTAATTTTCCGAATTTATTACATTTATTGCTATTTCTGTGTAGCATTCGAATCACAATATTACTTTTTTGGCCACGTATATGGACTACGAAACTTGAAATCTGTGGCATTGCCAAAAATTTTCATTTAACAATATATTTATGTGACCATATATTTGTAACGTCCTGATTTTGTTGATTCTTCAAAGATCACGTAACTCAAACCCCAGTCGATTGTATACTCGTACCTTTTTATACTTCAAAAGTGTTGCGAGAAAACAGAAATGATGAAATCCAATACCAATTAAAGTAACATCTTGATACTGGATATGATTTCAATAGAAAAATTTTAATTATTTCTTCAGTTCAAAAGTTTTATTCATATTGAGACTATCTTGAATACGTATTAATATTTGCGAAATTTTGTTATTTTATAATATTATATATTGTTAACATACGCCCGTTGCATAATATTAAACAAATACATTTGGTTTTCTAAAAACTATCGAAGATAAAACTTTTAAAATTATACGTAGATAAATATTCAAACAAATAAATATTTTAAATTTTAATTTATAATATCGTTTCAGATTTAAATATTTTTAAACTTATTGTATAATAAAGTATTTTAAAAGTAATATGGTATTTTTTTTTCTATTCTTAGAAATAACTATACTCAACGAATAATTTAAATTTTTCAATTTTTGATTGAAAATCAAAAATTACCTTGAAATAAATACTAAACTTGACGTATTTATCAATCTAACGTACTTACTGCAGATATAAATCATCTTACCCAACATGTTTTTATGGGTCTACGAAATATACTGCTGTATAATCTATTTAATTTTCTTCCAAATAATTGCTTTTCTCTTTATCTTTATTCACATACCATATTATACTTCATCGCCATTATCATCATGTGAACAGCTTAACAGACCATTTAAGACTGACACCGTCACAATTAAGCTATCCCGACACTTTGTCATACGCTATATAATATGTCTTGATTAAGATTAGCATACAATTTCTTAAGTCCTTCTGCATCCGTTCATTTACTTCATTCCCTAATCTATTACCAATTTACGGTCTTACGTAGATAGTAAATTTAGCCAATTTAATTTTTATATTTACCTATTTCATACTCATCCGAATCACCGTAGGTATATTTTATTACAGATGGTTTGACCGATTTAATTACACCGTCAAGAGTCCTCGTTAGTAAAGTCCTTCTTCCTTACCTGTATTCCTATTAATCACTGGGAACTCGACCACGAATTTTACATAATGCTTTTCAGTAAAATTGTATGTATCAACGGCCTTTGATCTTATTACTTGAACATAATACGTATATGACGTAGTCTTTATGCGGTTACATTAACTACCCAAAATATAATCAGATTTTCTCCATGAAGATTTCAACAAACTTCACTCAGATTTCAGCATGATGTAATAAATTAGCTGAAAATGTTCCATTTAAAAAAAAAAATGTATGCCATTATATTTAAATAGCAATCAATAACTAGAGTCAATAGAATTGCTGGAAAATGTTTAAATAATATTTAGTAAATATATATATATATAAATTGCATTATACATTAATACATTATCAAGACATGAATTAAATATAATTATATGTTAACTGTTTTGGTATACCTACCTATGATTTCAGTTAATTATTTCAATAACAGTACAAATCAGTTATATTTGTCTGTGTGTTTATTATTAATGTTATTACTATTTTTAGACACATTTATCGATTGTAGATGCAAACATTTTATTATTTTTGCTGACATTTTCTGCAAAAAGGATATGAATTAAGACTATCGAAATCAAACTGTGTACATTTTTAAAAACTAATGAAAAACAAACTGTTGAAATTGTTTTTTTTTAATTAAATAATTGATTTTAATTTTTCTTCAAGACCTTTTTACGATCGAATCAATAATTTAATAAGATCTAAAATCATATGAACGAACTGCATTACATTAAGTGGATTTCACTGTAAGATATAAGGAAAATTTTATGCTCAAATGTGTATCAAAAATCCCGGAAAATACAATAAACGGAAACTACATAATATACAATAATATACTAATTTTATAATAAAATAATATCTCTATTTGATATAGTTTGTTATTTAGGAAGATAACGCATAAAAACTCTATAACACACATCATATAAAAGAACGATAGTTCATAGAAAATTAAATTTTTATTATTATATGCATTTCCTAATATCAATAAAAATTATCTCACAGACATCAATATATAACGTAAATAAGTAATACAAAAAAAAAAAAAAATTATATACTTACCATTGCTTAAAATTACGTCGAACCACACAATAATTATATATTCTAAAGTAGACAATATAAAACATAAAGATACAACCATACGTAATAATTTATTAACAACGGTAAAAGAAACAAAAGTTAAAAATTATGTAATTAAAACAATAAAATTATTTATATTATACAAATAGATAACAATAGAATGATTAACATATTTCATGTTATATAATTTCCGATGGAAAAAGTAATTATCTATAATAAATATACCTTATATTTAAATAACGTATACGTTTTATTTAAAATGTGGTTTTCATTGGCTATCTAACTTTAAGTACCTATATATTATATTATTATAAACAAAATATCCTTTGTAGAAAAGTTTAAACTAACTTCATTAGAATTCAACTCACGGTTAAACATTGAATTAAATATCATTTAGAATGATTATAATAAACAGAACGCCAATTAATTTTAACTTTATTGCTCCACATCAGCTAAAAAAAAATCAAATACATTTGAAAATAAATAAGTTATAATTATTATATTGAATTGTATGCCAATATTTATAACGGATAAAACATTATTCAAATTGTATTATCTTTAATACCTATATCGTGGGGTGAGAACAAAAAAGTCCTATGTCTGATTTAAACATTTTTCAGGAAAACTTTTTAAAGTTTGATGATTGATTTTTTTTGTCAGTACATCTTTTGGGGATGAAAAAAATATAAATAAATGCTAAAAAATTTAATTTATCATAATTATCATTAGATAATAGTAAAAGAGTAATTAAAAGTCAATAATAAATCAAAAACCATAATGATATTGAGTTCGATCAAAAGAGTACTATCCATAACACTTTTTTGTACTTTCAAATAATTAAGTGGTGCACGATAGAACCTTCTTTGTTCTCAATCGTAATCACAGAATATAAATTCTTGATATAAAATATTGTTGAAGTAATACCACAGATAGCATGAAAACAGATTGTGCACTCAGCGGTAAACAAAAAACTGGCCAGCTCGTGCTGATAATGAGCTCGTCAAAAGCAGTGTGACTATGTCAATGAAACAAAATTATTTAATGTGTCATATAATATGTGGTAACACTGATATCGATATGCGATATTATCAATGTACCGTCAGATCAAAATAACAACAAAGATAACATTTTATCTGTGGTAATAATTTTCAATTAAATAACAAACTCATGTCTGAAAGACTGTACCTACTAACTACTTACATATAATATGTACATTATTTGTGTTTGTCAATATAATATGTTGTATTTCATGTTATCTGTGGTGATATGAACTAAAAGTTTTACCTAACTAAATCCAATAGTTTAGCGTTAATATCTGTGGTCACACTGATTTTGGCGATCCAATTAGAACACCGTATTAATTTTTTACATTGGTTCTATAGGGAATGCACAATCTGTTTTCATGTTATCTGTGGCTATACTGCCGGTCGAAATTTTGCAAACGGAAAAAACTAAAATAAATAAACATCACTGTAAAATCAACAGCCGCTTTCTCGCTCAAAATCTAAGTAATATATATATTATATATATATATATATATATATATATGAAGTTGACTTAAATACACTACCAGAAAAAATCGAAATATTTTTATAACTTTGTAATTTATAACATAATATAAGTATTCAATTAATACCGGTTTGACAATATTTTAACATCAACAGATACTTAATTACTTTTACGGTTGTGCAGAAGTGTATAATGAGATGAATTAAAAATAGAATCTGAATACTGAAACATTATTTAAAAAAGTGTAGGTACGTATGATAATATATACTATTATAATACAGATAAAAATGTCGATACACTTTGGTGGCATATTGAAACGGTATCGCGATTGTTTGCGTGCGTGTCGCGTGTATTAATGTGTGTCAAATGAATTGAATTGTGAAAATGAGTGAAAAACAAAAACAAAACGATTTAACGAATTTAAAATCAGCGCCTATAGTAAAAATAATACAAATACGTGTATTTACATTAAAATTTTTTTTTTCAAACAATTTTTATAAACATATGACTATATTTTAAATAATGTTTTTGAATAACTACCTATGCATTAAATTCAATATCCAATGATAATACGTGTAACATTACGATAATAGGTACCATTTTAGATTCTGAGCGTAGCGAGGAAGCTTATGGTTTTACAATGATGTTTATTTTTTTATATTTTTTTTATTTATTTATTTTTTTTTCTGTAAACACTTTTTCGACCAGAAGGAGTGCTCCGATCTTTACACTCATACCCTGTTTCCGGTAGCAAATTGCATCTAGTTGGTACTTTTGAAAGGTCATTTTTCGATTTTCATAATAGTTTTTTACTGCGTAAGCAAAAACTACCAAAAAATTACGAAAAATACGATTTTGTAAAATCGAGAATTTTAATTTCGTCGTAATTTCGAAAATAATGACTTTATAATCTTGAAATTTTTACCGAATATTTAATTTA